>OX940974.1:128044716-128222757 GCA_954871275.1 Leptopterna dolabrata | reverse complement strand
TGATCCTCAATAGGCTTGTTCAGTGGTAGACTTTAGTTTTTTTTTGCCTATATATTATTTTATTTTGTTTGTAGAGATGTAGGAGGCCTACCTGCCTACTTCATCCACGACTTGAGCGTTGAAACTAAATATTAATGTGACATTTTCTCAACTTGTGTCCTGCTAGCGTTTTTTCATATCCTTCCGCAACACAAGTCATAAGCTGAGTGTGGGTACTTCGTCGACTTTTCATCGTTTAGCCTACTTTCTAGAACAGTATAGTCTAATGTTAATATCCAGATCACCAGCTACTATTTCAATAGCGTTATCTCTCTATGCCGGATAACTTATTTCTCTGATTGCTCAGTAAAGTCAGTAGCAGAGAGACCCGGTACAGTATATACAGATACACACACATATATATATGTCGTGATACCCTTAAAATATACCACTCCAAATTGTACATATAAGATTGCTACCAATAAAGACAAGAAGAAGGCGAGCTGCGTGATGCGAGGGTTACAGCCAGGTAGCTCTCCCTCCAATGATCCCTCAACGGCTTTCAACGGCCAGAGGACCGGAGGAGGGTAGAGGCGCCTTTATAAGGTGCCCGCATTGCCCAGCTTGCCATTCTACCGATCTCACTCGAACTCGACGCCTTCTCTCTCGCTCACCTTACCTTCTCCTTAACATCTCTCTCACAAAAGATCCCAACATGGTGATACACCTTTCCGGTGCAAGCCAATGTGGTGATAAACCTTTCTGGGCACATCCTCTAGTATCCAACGTGGTGATAAACCTTTCTGGCCTAGTCAATGTGGTTATAAACCTTTCTGGATACTAGCTTCCTCGTACCTGACAGCTCCTTCTCAACTCAAATTCTCAATCAAATATTACGTGTCGTGAACGGATGAATTTTTCCAACTCTGGCACCCAAATCCTGTACCCCCCTCCACAATACCCCACTCTTCTCGATCTTGGGTCTAGTTTGTCTTGGTTTGGCTGAGCGAGACTCCAAGCTAGTGAGCCGAAAATCTTCATCTTCGACAATTCATTATAGCCATTCCAATATTTTGACGGAGTAGGTACGAGTCCTCGTAGAGTGATACTGGGTGACCTATTGAGCTCGCAGGCAGAACACTTCACTGCTTCGCCCATAGGTACTTAGGTACTCAGATTCCAGCAGTTTAACTCGAACTTTATCCAATAGGAGACCGTTCATTCTCTCTGCCTTCTCGTTCATTTGAGGGTTGTGACTGACGGTATATTGAAGAATTATTCCCTTGGATTCGGCAAAATTCTCAAATTCTCGAGACTTGAATTCGCCACCACAGTCAGCTCTAATTTTCTTAGCCTTGACTCCTGCTGCGTTTCAAGTTCTCTGACGTAATTTATCAGGTTTCGGCCGGCCTCTTCCTTCCTTTTTAGCAATTTCACAACAACGAAGTGGGAGAAATCGTCGGGGATAACTTGGAAATACCTCTCACCATCGATGGTCGGAGGTTTGATGGGTCCACATACGTCGCTGTGGATGAGATCGCCGATCTGACAAGAAGTTTTCTCGACTTTGTTTAATGGTAACTTCTTGCCTTTACCCACGATGCAAGATGAAAATTTTTCTGATAGAATCGGGAGACCAAGAACTTTAAGCCCTCATTTCCGATGTGGCCAAGTCGACGATGCCATAGGTAAATTATTATTTGCTTTCGAAATTGTTACCATTTCGAATCTCGATGCTTCCAAGATGTATCGGTCACTACTCCGACGGCATATTAATGTGAAGTCTCGGCCGTTGATTAACATCTAGTCCTTTTCTACAACAACCTTGTGTCCTTTAGTGGTTAACTTTGATAGTGACAACAAGTTGTGGTTCAAATTAGGTACCAAGAGTGCCTCAACACTTAATTTCTTACCTTGACAAGTTAATTTGAGGACTCCCTTCTTCTTGGCTACCATGCATTCCCCGTTTGCTATCCTTATGCTTAATGGATAGTCTAGGCTGGCAACTGACGTCATGTCCGACTCGAATTTACCCTTGACCATATGCTGGGAGGCACCGGATGATGAATACATCATCATTCACGAGCGAATTATCAATATTCAAAGAAACTAGAGAAATTTCCGCTTCGTTGCCCTTTCATCATGACGGTTTCTTCCTTGATCCCCCCCCCCCCCCCCCCCCCTCTCTTTAACTTCTGGTCACCACTTTTTTTTCTTGGGGCATTTTGCCTTTAAATGTGACGGACTCCCACAAATACAACATTTGCGTTGACCTGCGTGAAATAACGACTCGTCTTTAGCTGCCTGATCATTCGCTTTTCCTTTCAAATTCATTTCACGAATTCCAGAGTGATGGTGGAGGTCTGAGTTTCGATAGCTGTGGTAATAACATCGTATTCCGTGGATAACCCCAACAGCAGTAGGCAAACACTGTCTACTTGCTCCATCTTCGTCCCCATCTCAGCGAGTTCGCGAATTACTGAGTCAGAACTGAGGAAGTAATTCTCGAGACTGTCTTGGGGGCCACACTTGAGGTTGAATAGCTTCCTCCAAAGTGTAAGTTTCGAGAACGTGGTCGATCGGACAAACGCGTTTTGGAGTGCTGTAACCATCTCCTTGGTCGTGGGGGCATCTTTGATAATGTTCAAGTGTTTATCGGTTACACACTGAACCACCCCGCAAAGGACTCAGACTCCTCCTTCCTCCCTTCTGCCAACAGGGAAGATGGGACCACAGCCCCTGATGGGGCCATCTGTTCCCTGCTTAACAAGGTCATCACCCGAAACTTCCAATTCGTGAAGTTCGTGGAGGTGAGCTGTGGCAGAGCAGTGATATTCGACATTCTTCAGGATAGTTGGCCGTTTTCCGCACGTGGTGCTACCTACTAACCTGGTGCAAATCGGGTTTTCTAGGGTAGTGGGCCGTTGTCCGCACGTGGTACTACCCCCTAACCTAAACCTAGAAATGCCTATAGCAATATCACTATTACTCGCGAATTCGCGGACAAAACAACGGTACAACTCGCGACTTTCGTTAAAAAGCGAATACTGTGCCCATAACCTGTTGAAGGTATTTGGCGAAAGAAACACTTCGATTACAGAACTGAAAGTTTTATTATACACCTCGAATACGAGAGAGAGCATAGAACAGCAGGACAGTAAAAAGATGAATTCACACACACCTATAGTTGGTGACCAAGAGTAGGAGCATCTGCCGTGCTGCCAACACACAGCTGATCAATTCACCGAGAAGTAATGAGAAACAATCCCAACATAAACAAAGAGCTTTTTCTCACAGTCCATAATCCTCGATGTAGGTTGATTGGTATACCTATAACGACTAGATGGAGATAATAGAGGTGATCAAGATAATGACATCGAGTCTTAAGAATGATAGGGCTTACGGAATAATGACCTGGTTGCTTCACAGCCATATGATATATTAGTGACTCACAAGTATCGATGTTGATAAAGAAACGTTCAGTGTCACGTAATGAATGTTTGCAGTGCGACGAAGCAGTGTGTTTGAGAGCGAAATGCACAGGATATTACGACCATCGTTTTCACGATCCTCTCCCCCCAACAAATGTAAATTCTAAGTCAACCCACTTGTCCGTTCTACACCGTCTAATAAATCCCCGAAAAAATCATTTTCTCCTCTCGCTTGCGATCATATTCTTGGAGGTTATGTTTTGACACCCCCCCCCCCCCCCCCCGTCCACCCAAAACATTAAAAAAAACCTGTTGTGTGCGCAAAATTTTAGCTCGATCCGTTATGTCTGTAAGGCTGGAGCCCTATCAAAAACGCTGCAAAGTCCTTGTCAAATGGGTTTGTTATTATATCGGACATACCTACAGATATTTTGGCTTTTCATTTATTGTTTCTTTCATGTCCAATAATTGAAACAGCAATTGTTGATGGTTTCCACCACTTTTGGCCCCCAAAAACACGAACTAGGCTTCTATTTTTTTAAATTATCTTTTATCATTGATAGTGCCCTTTAATTGCCTTATTCGTCTGATAATACTACTTCTAGTATTATTATACAAATTTATGGTGATTTCACACAATTTCCCACGTTATTAACTGATAAAAAATGAATTTTAGGACCTGAATTCCTCACTCCTTGGTCAAAATCAACTTCATATTTGGTCTTCTCGCCCTAAATACATGGAAACGATACCTCACAAGCTCATGTTCACTAAAACCTCAACAAAAAAACCCTCGAAAACCGTATTTTTACACCAATTTTTCCCCATAACACCTGTTGGTGTATTCCGATCGGGCTGCCGAGCTTCGGAGTACAACTAGGACCCAAATGTGTTCCCAAATAGGGACTGTGTGTGGAAGAACGGCGATTTTAGACCAAAATTTAACGTAAATTTAAGGCTGAAACTTCGTTAGGACCTCAATTTTACACTCTTTTGTCTCAATCGAATTCATATTCGGTCTCCTCGTCCTAAAAACATGGAAAAACCATACCTCTCAAGCTCATACTAAAACACAAAAATCCCTATTTTTACACCCATCCCCCCCCCCCCCCCCCCCCCCCCGGTATAAATTCCGATCGGGCTGCAAAGTTTCGGGACAAAACTAGGGTCCAAAAGGAGCCTGTGTGCGAAGAATTTTTAGAAAATAAAGTAGGCATGCATGATACATGATGATGCGGCGTACGGCGGGAGGACATCATTTTTGGAACCTACGCACCTCGAAATGTAAAACAAACAAAATTTGGGTGGATGTTACGAAAATTTTTTGCCGAATACATAGGTATATTATTCACGGAATAATAAACCAAAAAGGTCAACGAAAAAAAACTTGAAAAATAGTGACTTTCAAACGTCCATAACTCTGGCACCTATTGTTCCCGAGGGTTGAAATTCGGTACACGACTTCAATGGCCCCTCGAAAATGGTTGTACGAAAAATTAAAATTCATTGGGTGTGAATCGTGACCTACCTTCCTACCTGATCCTTTTTATGTTCCATGAATGAACCGAATCACTCATAATGGGGTTTTCAAAGGACAAACTGTAGATTACTAAACATACCAATATGTTACTAAACATATCAATTGTTCAATACTTTATGCTTACCCGGGACGCCCACTGGACGGTGTGTAGTTTACTAACCCCCCTCCCTCACGAATTCACAACCTATGATCTCATAGCTTTTAATAAACGTGGTTTTTGATGTCTGTAACAACCTATGCGATAACAGTTTTAATAAACGCGGTTTTTGATATATGTAACGTGGGGACTCTAAGATCACAGCGTAATTAGGTCGCAACTAAATAACTATAACCCCGGGACTGGGTAAAACTGTTCAAGCTATCGTGAATTCGAGAGGTATCGGTAGTTAGATTTATCGAGCTAGGAGTTTGAGATATCGGTAGATACTTACTAGAAACCGGAAACTAGGGGAGATGGCTAAAATGTAATGAATGTGTGCAGTTCAGTTGTCATGACAAACCTTTTTTATTATTTTGGTTTATTATTTTCAATACTAAACCTTTGGAATCGAGCACGGAAGAAAAAACTCGAAAGTTAATGTTTTCCTGTTCAATGTACGTAGAATCCGAAAACGGAATTTAAAAAATTCTGTCCAACCGACCTACTTCGCAATTTCCTTAGTTACCATGAACCAGCATTAATGAAATTTGGTTTGCAGGTCCCACTTGGGGTCTAGTTGGTCCGCGAAGCTCGACGTTACTGCCAGTCATCTCTACGGGGTATATAATTGGGGTGGTTTTTTTAATGGTAGTATGATTCATACTGCCGGCACATCCTGTGTAAATTGAGGACACCTTGGTCTGAAACGGATTAGTAAACATGTGGTTACATTTTCTGTTTCTTGGGGGGTTCCAGCGGAATTACAAAATAATGGCAACTTGTCCAGAAGTCTAGCTTCTAAGGGTCCCTACAAAATCATCTATGTAAATCGACAGTAAATGACAACTGAAACTGGCGTACATTTTGTTTGTTCCCCCCAAATGATAGATCCTGTCGAGATCTTACCAGAGAGGTGCGGTACATGCGGCGTCTCACACAATAAGAAGAATTAGAAAATGGGTTATAAAATTAGCTTTCGAGATCAAAATGCAAAATTCCTAACTACCCACTTCTGTCCCCTCTACCACGAGAACTTCCAAGCAAAAGATGCGAGTACCAGACAAAACTGAATACCCAGGTGAGTTGAAAGCAGATGAATATAGTTTTACGAAATATGAAATGATCCTGGTATTTCTGAAAGCGAGTATATGTAGAGATGAAGGTGGCATACCACTGAAAAGTAATGCGAATCACATATTTATGTTTAATGACTTATTTGTGTAATTCGTATGTCGCTGATTTTAGCTAAACTACTTTATTAGTCCATGAGGGACGTATCATGACGGGAACTGGTCCAACGGGTGGCAGGGCGAAAGGACACATGGCCCCTGGGATGTAGACATCAGAGCCATCTGCCACACAGATCTATCTCATCATTGTTGTCTTCGTCCCCTACCTCAGTTCAACCCTAGAACACTTGCAAAACAAACTTATTAAATCACCCTTAATTTTAACGAATGGTGATCAAAGGATGAGAGTGATCCTTCGATACGTTTGGTGTATCCACGACGAGTAAATGATGACAAGTGATAATTACTCCTGTTGTATCATAAGCTGTTTTAGGGCTCGTTCCAATTTCAACTTTCCAGCTGTATGTATGGTGAACCCCTGCAATCATACAATGGAGAGCCAGGACCGCTAAACTGAAAGGCCAAACCATAGCCGATATCACAGGGCTCTTTCAAACGTTGATCAGTTGGCGAATTTCAGTTCACTTCTCAGATACTAGTCAGATGGCGTTAAGAGTTCTAATCTAGTACCCGATACGAAAAAGCAACTTTGAAATAATTTTACGACCGTCAGAGATATGGAGATGCCGCTGAAGGAGATATGATCAATTTGATTTAAACAGATACAGAAGAATCTTTATTCATCTTAATTTGGTATTTTTCCAAATTAAGATTTTATCGTGTTAATAATACCTGGCTAAAATCGCGGGTACTTTGTATCATCGGTCAGAATCAACAAGACGGGAATGAAAGTAACTAGTGCCGAAACAGACGCCAGGCTGAACAGTATCAGTCTAGTTAGAGTCGGTATATTAGTGTATTGGCCTTGTGTTATGATATCCTTAAGACTGCTATTGCGTGTTCAGCTCGTCGAATCTATTCTTATTTTCCTGTCGTACTTACATGGACACCAGTGCCGAATGTTAGTGCTGCCCGAGGCGAGGGTGTCCGAGCGGGCTAGAACTTCGTTTCTTTATATCCACGTTTGGGAGAAAAGTTCGTGGCACACTCATCTACTTCTATTCTCGAGTGGGCATCGATACAACCTTAATGACGAAGAAGGCTTCTGGATTTGGAATTACCATCGCTCTCCTCCCCTTTTCCTACCCACGTCACTTCCTTTTCAATGAGAGAACGAGTAGGAACTTTATATCCATTTGTGCTGACTCGGCGAGTGGCGAAGACTTTTACCGTGAGAGTGTGAAAGGCCAAACAAAAGCGCAAGGTGGAGCGGCATAGGGTCCTCATCAGCCCAGCCGCATGCAAGTGTGGCTAGATAATGGCGTAGCCTGACAATAAAAGTATATTTCTTCCGATAGGGTGAGCGATAGTATAAACATACTCCCTTCCATTCAGTCACTTCCCTTGCATCATGCCAGCCACGTGTCTGCACCTAACCCCCTCCCGGTAATTTTACCTTTTGTTCCATCCACAACCATTACTTCAGCAATATTCCCGACAACAGTAATTATTTAATAACATCAATTGGTTCAGAGTGATGTGAAATCAAAATTTACAGTTCACTGCACTTCTTTTTTTCTTTTTTTTTTTTAATTGCCTGCAAGTCTACCAAGGTAGCGAAAGCCATGTGATCTATTGTGGGAGGAAAACAATTTTAAACCACCAGATTAGAAAGTACACAGGCTTTTTGCCTTTCAGACCTTTCAGAACAAATTTGCACCTGTCTGCAAATCCTTGAAACGCGCATTACGAAAGAATGATCGAAATAAGCTAACATCTAAGTGTGGGTTGGGCCCACGTTGGAACTATACAAATTTCAACATAATCAGACGGAAAATTTCGTCTGCACAAGCGCAAACTGGTGTTCCGTGCAATATATATATATCCACGCAAACGAATGGTCATCATGAGTTGAATTTTGTGGGCATTAGGTGGTCTGATATAAGGGTCATCTAAATCGGACACCAACTTTCAAAGGCGCATGCGCATCATTCACTCCATCACTGTGTGTACAACCCTACCTCATAACAACATGTCTGACTCCCCACAGAATGGGAGAATGATATTACTTTAGAGCAGATTCTAACAGACATAATTTATATTCATCGCTGTGCATGTGTTAAAGTTTTTCCATCAATTGCCTTTTGCATGATTTTATTTCATCCTTGTAATTTTCCTGAAATATATTCGTTGTGAGTTCAATCGAAATACTGGTGCTGTCATTCAATGAATCTAAGTGTGCTGTCATCCACTCTAAGTCAGTTTAAAATCAAAGCAATCAATACGTTTGTTCGAAGTTCCTTTCAAACAATTCCTCTGAGTTGTTTCTAAAGCACGCAACCATAGTCTGTAATAATATTATGTCAAACTTCCCAAATACCATTGCTCTTCTTGGGATGGTATGGATGGAACATGAGTAACCTGTTATTTGAGAATAACTGTTACTCCTGTTCATATCATGTTACTGAAAATCTCATCCTCTTGCCTGTTAATAACAGGCTAAGCTGTTATGACAGGCTGTGGCCTCTTGTAAGAGGAACGTAGCGCTTTTCCGTTGTTGACTGTTATAGCAGTTTTTGCACAAAAATCAACAACAGTTGTTCATCCGAACTGTTACCTGCACTACAGTTTTTTTCATTTGTTTTACTTTGTTCCCTAAAGTCATGTTTTCTGTTTAAATTTCTCTGAGATGGTGATTTGCGCGGTGACTTGTGTTAGACTCTCTCTTCTTAAAGCCTCAGAGCAGCCATTAATTGTACTCGGCTTTCTCCTTCTATTTTTTTCGTATTACGTGAATGTCTTCAGAACGACAGGTACTGATTTATGCCGACAGAGATGATAGTCGTTGAGTTTCTCAGGTAGGGAATGTGTTTAGGAGAAGGGGAAATGAAAAAATTATAACATGGTGATGTCCGAACTAAATCACACTTGTGAATGTACGAATTTGGATGATTAGGAAGTCAGCTTTAAAGATTGGAATTGTATCCACCTGCTTAGTATGGTTCCATCAAATGGTGAGGTGAGGTAGGCCAGTCAGACGCAGATCCACGCCCTACCCTCCCTTTGAAAACCTGAGTTTAGAATAAAATATTCTTTAGATCTCCCACCTCCTTTTTCATCCCCTTCAGGAAAAAAGCTCCGAGTAAGGGGATAAAAGGATGATACCGCGCTTAGCGTAAATTACTACCTTCTTAGAATAATAAATTTCCTCCTTTAAAAGCTATGAATATTATGAAGACTGCTATTTATTATTACCTCTCTGCGAAGAGTACCAAGGAGAAAAATTTTACGAGGAGAGTTAACAGGTGTTTTCAACGTCCCAAAATGGAAATACCTTATTATGTTTGATTTCCATGAGACGTAAACCTCCATCCTATAAACATCCGATGAGTTGTAAAAATTTGCCAAAGCCCGTGTTAGAGTACGAGGGAATCCGGTTAATCCCTATAGAAAATCAAAGTGCAAATGTCTAAAGTCAACGATCGGGGTCAAGGCACCACTTCCCGGTTTTCAATTCTTTCGTAGTCAAGTAAATACTTTTGAATTTGAAGTAAAGTTAGGAAAACCAGCTCTCCGTTCAATTTCTTAGAAACTTACATTTCTTATTAAACATAAGACTCCCTCCCTCTCAAGACCCTGATCGCCTCATCGCCGCTTATTTTCTCCTAGCTAGCTTCTCTTTAAATATACCAACTAACGTTTTCTTTTTCTTTATTTTTTTCGTCAATTTTGTAGCAAGAAATTATTTTCTTTTTCGTCTTAGCGTTCACTGTCATAAAATCAATGTGCATACCTATGCTGTATGTAGTTGTGCTTGTCCCGTACTATTATATAAATAAAAATAAGGCCGGTTTACACCTGCCGAGTGGCAGGGCCGATAGACGGGAACTCTCGGCCGAACCTCTTTTGACGCGAGTACTGTGGTTACACGCACGATGCACTGTTGTTTGTAAAACGATCGCGCATTATGTTATAGGTACTGTTCGTTATGGTTTCGCGACGGCGAAAGAGAGCCACGAAAATGGCGTTTAAAAAGTAAGTGCTGCAATTTGATCGTCTCATCCCTGGTACCTAAAGGAAGATGTTGCAGAAGAACGTGTGTGGACAATACCGTGGCTGCTGTGACGAGAGAGAAGGAGACGAAATGCCAACGGTCTATTTAGAGAATCGGAAGCAGAAGATATTAGAGAGTTCAGGACTTGCATGAGTCTTGGATTGCATCAGTTTGATGCGTTACCTACTGTTCAAAAACAAAGTACAATTTTGCGAATTGCTAACCCAGCAAAAGATGCTTTGCAGCACCCGCCCATAGCTCGGTTGTTGTCTAGACCGACCAAGCAACGGCCGAGTAGAGTTCCGAGGAGTTCTCGGCCGAAAAAATAGAGAACATGTCGCGCTGTGCACTTTGTGACGGTCTCGCTAAAAATCACTTGCCCTCACTAGGCCGAACACTGACTCCCGTAGACATTAGCCGAGCACTCGGCCGAGTACACTGTCTCGGCCTGCTACTCGGTAGGTGTAAACCGGCCAACTCCACAGTACCCTAACTTCCGTTTAGTTTGGCAGCCCAACGCCTTCTTCTTCGCCATAGTCTCGCTCTGCAGTCCCTTCGGCAGAATGGCGTGGAGAGTCAGCTACGTTCTGCTGAGTCGCCGGCACACCGCGAAGCGAGGGGTGTTGAGTCCCAATAGGAGCTGCGGAAGGATTTGGTTTGGCGAGTGTTATCAAGTGCATACACTCGCCATCTAACGCTTCCTCAGAATACTTCGCGATCCCGCGGACTGTCCCTGTGCGGAGATTTTATAAGAAAGTACCAAGCAGCTTTTACGACCTTGCGCGGAGTTCCGCGCAGCTTCTTTCCCTCACTGCTTCAGTTACTCCCAAAGATGGTAACTTCCATTCACAACCTAGTAAAAGGGACGACTATCACTCGCGACGAAATCGTGGAAACACATTTCAATAAAAGAGTTTTTTTTTTTTCATTTTCATGCAGCATGAGTGCTAGTCGCATGCTATTGTGTGGAAAGATGTTATAGCGAGAAACCATACCAATTTTCGTAAAAATATATGAAGGGCACAAGGGAAAAACTATGAAACTCCACTTTTTGTCCATGGTGTGATTTCAACGCCATCTGTTAGCACTTAGTGAGTACCAACATATCCCCAAGTCTTTCAGAGCAGAAACGATGATAATCCGGTGAAATAAGAGGGCAAATTTAAGGGCTACTTGCGAAAAACGATGAGACTGCCAGAGCGCATGGGGAAAAACGATGAGGATCCAACTACCTCCCTTCTCCTGAGACACAGGAAACGGATTCAGTCGAATGAAATTAAAAAAATTGATTTTGGAGGGCAAAATGATTTTCCTCCCGGAGTGAACACAAGGTTTTTATTACTACCTTGTTAGACTCGAAAGCAACAGTGGAAGGTCGTCACCACTAGAAAAATTTCTCCTTAAAAAATTGAAGTCGAGGAACCTGGCCGATCAGTAAGATGTACTTAGGTGCCACCTCATGACTACTGCAGGTATCGTGTACAACTCTATTTATAATATTATATCAAATAAAGGAAAAGGAAAATTGAGAACGATTGCAACCTGAGATATTTATTATGAAACTGCAATGCGAAATAACATATTCAGGGATATTCTAAATCATGATGAATTGATTATAATTATATGGGCATATAACTGTATAACCTAAAACCTAATTATACGTAATATAAGTAGGTTATACAGCGTGACCAAAAATTAAAAGGTCTTTGATTCGAAAAAAAAAATCGAAATTGCAGAAAACCATTTCAAAGAGGAGTTAGTCCAATTTGTTAAGATCGAGTATGCCCAACCCAGGAGTTCTCCCAGTTAAATTACGACTTGCTAAATTAATCGAGGGGTGCCACATACTGAAATACGGAACGGAGTATGAATCAACTAGCAAAATTTTACGAACCTCGTTGGGATCGCCAATTTATAGCCGAACAGAAATGCTCTGCATCAATTATAGATGAGAAATTATCAACAAGAAATTTGACACCGTATCTAATAATAAAGCAATCGGCTAATAGAGTGAAAAGAGGACTAATAAACTGCGTTGGGTCAATAATAATGAAGTACATAACAGGTAACCTGGACTTCAAAGGACAGGAAAAATATGACAGAATAACTCATCAGTTAACCAGCCAAGAGGAATTACGGATACAAATACATCCCCAGTATTCAAAAATCAGGATATTATGGATAACTTCGATAAAACCATTATAGCAACCCACAGATCCAACATGAGTTCCAACAATTCCGAACTATTAATATGAACGTTCTCAAGTCGGTTCCGCTAATGACATATTGGAACATTATCAGATCCTTCTTAATCATTTAGTCATAAATACCCTACAAGTATAGAAACTTCCGTAAGCCATAACCTCATGGCCCTCCCATATATATAACGATGTCATCTATCGAACATCAACAGAGACCGCGGTTGGTCCCGAAACAATATGTTCGGGCGATTGGGATACAATAAATTAATTCTACACAATGTCTTCCAGATGCGTGGTACAGCAATAAATATCTCAACAGGAACGTTATAACATTTCCTGAAGATATTAGTGTGAGGCCCATTTACTTGTTTGTGAGTTTACGATATGAAATGGCTCCACACATTTCCGTTTTCTCTCTCTCCCATTCTTTCCGCAATCTTTTGAGGGCAGGAAGTTCCTAGCGTGAGTATGTTGCCCTATTTCTCCCCTCTGCTTTGGTCCCGAACTCCCGAATCTCTAGGGGTCGTCCCGATTCTCCTCACCAGATTGTTCCCTTACTAATAATCTCTCAGTACATATAGGCATTCAGATATTTACTTGACCTGATAGGTACATTTATGGTATGTCCATTGTTCAGATCTTCTAAGTGGGGAGAATCAGGTGGTGGTCGATCAACAGCCTATGAACTGAATCCCACTTCAAACTTCGCTAAAGGACTGGTTTATGCCATAAGAACGTACATTTTTAATTGTTGTCTTACAGTGCCTAGTTAATGTCTCCTTCACCAATCGGAGGGTTAAAAGCAAAATTCCAAGCACATCCCTACGATGAACAGACTGCAAGTTGAACGTTCTAGCTGCACATACCTATGCATACCTATTTGAAACCAAGTACCTACCATGAAACAGGCAAACTGCTAATGAATAATAATAATAGGTACCTACTTACATAATGAAACTATGTATCATGCAGGTAAAGGTTGCACATTAATGCATGCAAGAATGGTTGAATTATGAATTACCTTCAAAGCAGAAAAAATAATTAAAACGAAGAAGAAAAATACAAAAAATTGACCATTTGTTGGGCTCGGAAGTAAGTGGGAGCCACAAGTTTCTCATCTGTTTTTAACCGACTTCAAAAAGAGGAGGAGGTTCTTAATTCTACCTGTTTTTTCTTTTCCTTTTTTTAGCCACATACTAAATGTTCGAGTAAAACCGTAGTACTGGACCTGTGCTATGCTAGATATACTCTTCGATTTCTTTTACAGACATTGCACGATTTTACGACAGAAATAGTATGCCAAAGAGTACAGAAAAATACTGCCAAACAGTTGGTGATGATTGGGTGTTAGTCAATTGCGACCCATGAGCTCTGCACCGCTACCAACTGCGACCCAATATTTTTTTCACAGACTACGAACTGCAACCCGATGTTTTCCTAGGCATCTACCAACTGCGACCCGTTTCTCTCCTAATCGTGAACGGCACCATATCGCTCCTACCTACAAGAAGACGAGCGACGCAACTTCGGACTTCCTCAAATTACTTTTCGGTTTGGCCTTCCTGCACTCAGATGAGGTCGAGGATTTTTTCGAAGAGGAATTGTTGCCACTGAAGCCCAAGGACAAGAGGGTAGACCAATTTCTGAACTGTTTGACAAAAAATTACATCCTGCCGGAGTCCAAATTTCCTCCAAACATGTGGGCTGAATTTTCCTGTTCAACAAAACGGGCCACGAACAGCTGTGAGAGCATTCATGCTAAGCTGAACAGCATGTTCTACAGGTCGCACCCTCACATTTATATGATTATTGAGGCTTTGAAGGAACTCCAAAAAGATACGTACATCCTCATGCGGTCGCAGATGCAGCGAAAATTGGAAAACCTCCGCGAGAAAATGGCATCTTTGACCACAGGCGAGATAACTAAGATGGAATTCGTCAAGGCTGTTTCCCTGAAATTCTTGCCGACTCTGTAATCATCATCACAGTATTCTGACGATTCAAATTTTTTGATTTGAGGACGAGCGCTATGCCAGCGCGGTTTTTGGGGCGTGATACAGCCCGCCTCCTCGAACTGTACGATATAACCGGTCGCAATTAGTAGCGCGATGAAAAAGGAAAAGGTCGAAATTGATAGTCAGGCAAACATTTTATGGGTCGCAGTTGGTAGTTGGGCAAAAAAGGGCTGGGTCGCAGTTGGTGTAAACGGGTCGCAGTTGTTCACATCGGGGTATATTACTAAATAAAAAGATCACACTAAAAAGCAGAAATAAAAAAGTTTAACAAAAAAGGCTTAAAAAATGCAAGAAATCAAAGAATTTTTAACAAATAAAGCCAGACTTCAAAAAAGCAGTATAAAACTAAAACGCTGCAAATGATTACACAAAGGTTTATTACTTACCTGCACAGAAGCTCCTTCTGCGTAGATACCTGTTTTCTGCGGTCAGTACCTACCCTCTAGCTCTCCCCAGGAAAGCCCTATATTGTGTACTGGAGCCGGCCCGGGAATAAAAGTTTCACAAAAATGCGCAGGATTCAATAAATCAATCATTATTTGTTGTTATTCATGAAGCATAACGTTTGTTCATGTTACGAAAATACCTATCTACAAAATCCGAAACAGCCATCATAATCTCACATCATGAAATAATATCACAACACACCAACTCGACTTCTGGGCCGGATTTATACCGTTTCATTCACGATCATGTTGACGAAGCTTTGCGGTGCAAACGAACGGCTGGTCGTACAGTGCTCCGGGTGGTCTCAAAACATTCTTTAGTTCGTGATCAATTTAAAAACGTAAAACAAACATTTCCCTTCTATTGAATGTTTTCAAGCTGCGGCGTTCTGAAAAATTCAACCCCTATTTTTCACCCCTCAGAGATGACCGACAGTAACGCCGAGCTTTGCGGACCAACTAGACCCCAAATGGGACCTACAATCGAAATTTCATAAATTTTGGTTCATGGTAACTAAGAAAAGTGCGAAGTACGGCGTACAGCTGACGGACAGAAATTTTTTAATTCCATTTTTGGATTATACATACTTAAAACGCAAATTTTGATGGGGAGGGGGGGGGGGGGTTGAAAAATTGTTTTTTCATGCTCGATTCCAAAGTTTCATTATAGAAAATATAATAAACGAAAAATAAAGAATTATTTTTATGCTGTACATAATTTATTCATAGACAATAGAACAAAATTTTTGAAGTTGGTGCCAAATTTTAACTAAAATCCCCACACACAGCCTTCATATTGTATCCCTTGGTTTTTATACATTTTAGTTACATTTGGCGCCGACCCCAAAAATTCTGTTGTATTGGCTATGAATAAATTATGTACGTTTTTTCAGCATAAAAGTTATACTGTACTTTTGGTTTATTATTCTCTGAATAATACACCTATGTATTCGGTTCGGAAAGTTTTTTTGAAACACCCCCTCCAAATTTTTTTCATGTTTCAAGGTATTTAGATTCCAAAAATGCAATGTCCTTCCGCCGTGTCATCGACATCTACCTTAATTTTGTCTAGAAAAAAAAGAATGTTCTTTCGCACACAGGCTCCTAGCTGTGTCCCCTATCTTAGCAGCCCGATCGGAAAAACCCAGGGGTGTCAATGGGTGAAAAATGGGTGCAAAACTAGGTATTTTTGAAGTTTTAGTGTACTTGGGCTTGCGAGGTATCGTTTTCCATGTTTTTAGGGTGAGGAGACCAAATATGAAGTTGAGTTTGACCGCTGAGTAAAGGATTGAGGTTCTAACTCTCAAAATTCAATATTTCTGTGAAAATGGCTGTAATCACCAGACATTTGTATAACACGGGAGGTAGTGTTAACCGGTGAATGAAGATAATTCAATGACAATTTCAATGACTGAAGATAATTTGTCAAAAATAGGAGGAATTCGAGTTTTTGGGGCCAAAATTGGTAAAAGCCGTCAATAATAGCTACTTCAATATTATTACACATGAGAGAAACAATAAATGAACAGCCAACATTTTCCCCATATTTTCTTATGTTGCGGTATAAATACCGGCAGTGCTACGACATAACCGCTCGCTACATGATTTAGGGGGACTACTTGGATGACCTGCCCATAAATACTCACGAGCAGATCTTACTAGATTGAGAAATGTATTTAATGTAAAATTAGGATAATTTAAATGCTAATTACTCCTCGCCGGCAAGTAGATTAAGAAACCTAAAAATAAAGAAAGCTGTCAGGACGACTGGCTTCGCGATTTTACGCTATTTTTCCGCAGTTGGTGGGAAATAGATTATGTGTAGATCTGACCGTTTGGTTCAGGATGATGTGAGAAAGATCCCAGGTAGATCCATCGGAAGGTACGTCTCAGGTGAACTATTCCCCGAGCCGGGACAGCCTGAGGAAAGTAGGTGGCGAATGCTCCTTGCCCATCAGCGCAGCTCTGCAGAAAGTCGACGACTGACCCAGTTCCTTCTGTCGCTTCTGGTTTTTCCTGTCGTCTTCTTTTATTTTTCTTGTTGTCCTTCGGTGATTCCTGTAAGGATCTCTATTGCTAAAACAGAGTCTTACAGTGCGGACAATGAATTTACCACCAGTACGCGGTAAAATTTGAAAATAATTACTTCCTTCAACACTCTCAAAATAAAAACATTTCAAGTTGTTATGAAATGGCAGGTAAGATTCCAAGCTTTCGATTTCATTCCAGAAACCGAATAAAATCATCAAACAGCGGTCCACAAAATTCAAAACTCAAAATTGCTAAAATTCCTCCCCCCCCCCCTACCCTAGCTGCCGAGTTTGAATTAAATTCTACTATATGAACAGGCTGTAAGTGGTTAGTTGATAAGTGATAGATATCAGACTACCCGTAAAATAGAGGTGAATGTTCGGGAAATAAAAATGCATTCCGTTGATATTTCATCACAAATTTATTCTTTAGCACTAGGTACCTAATACAACAGTGGGTAACTCTATGTGTGGGAATATATAGGATCCTTCATATATAGATCCTATATATAGGATCTCTATATATAGGATCCTTCATTTTCAAGTTATTTTGTTACCGTTCGCTCCACTGTACCGATCCGTCCTCATTTTTCCGCAAAACATCTTCCTACGGCATCAAAGGGCCGTTGAATTTTAAAGGATTCATCGTGCCGGAAGTGTGTCCTCAAACGAAATTCAATCAAGGAATTTAATTGTATATAGGTAGTATGTAATTAAAAATGGTAGTGACGGTATATTGACGTAGATGCTTGGAAGGTTACCGGCTCTAGTACCTACTACACAACGTGCTTGAAATCCTGGTCAACCGCGTTATCTCGAAATATATTCGTACAATGTATTTTCCAAGCATTGCTCCTCATATTTATATATTTCTTTTATAACTCAAAAGCTTAAATTAGTGCTCCTAGATAATTGAGAGATATAACAATCCTACAGGAATAATAATAAAATGTTATGGAAAGGTGATGGGGAAGATGTCGCCTGGTGATATTAGTCTGATCGCTGGACGTCTGGAACTGGTCAGGGAAGAAGCTGGTAGCTTCGGTGATTCCCCACTTTAGTTCCCCTCTCGGAGGAGAGGGCGTGTCGGATATCTCGTCGCAAGACCCCTCTGTATAGGTGGTTGTTATGTACTTATCCAGTTTCCCATCTAAGCTCCTGGTCATTCATGAACTGCAGCAGACCAAAAAACCAGAACTTTTGTTAGCTCCAGCAGAACTCAATTTCGTCTTCGCGAGGTAACTAATGAAACCATCAAGTTCATCAATCATACTCTCGCGCGATTAGCCTTGAAGGATGTCGAGAATATTTGGAATCTAGACGATGCTAAAACGGGGGAAAAAATACTTCGGAGCGAAGGGACGTTTGATAACCAATTTCAACGAATGGGCTTCTTTACTGAAATCGAAGTAGGCCCAGTGAATTGCTACGAAAAATGGAAAGTATGGTACTTAACAGATGAACTCTTCGAGATCTGGTTAGATAAATTCCCGCTGCAAATAAGCATTATTTGGGAGCCGAATTTTGTGGGTAGGTATCTATGAGATCTTCACGTTCCGGAATTGACACAGTCGCTTCATGGTCTACGGGAAACCCGCCAGTCGAAGGTATGCTTATGTGTTAATTTCGGGTAATGCCAGTGGGCAAGCGGATCTAAAGAAGAAGACCTATCTAATAATTAGCATACGTGTGGGGGATTACCGACAATTGAACGCTCGTATCGTTCCCGATTGAAATCTCATGCCTAGCGATGGACCATGTCCAGCGTCTTGGTACCAATGCATTTTACCAAATCCCAGTGACAGAAGAGGAAAAGGCCAAAACAGCAGTAATTATTTATTGATCCTTATGGATTATTCGAGTTTAATCTAATGCCATTTGGCCTCAGGAATATCAATAGTTCGTTCTAGAGATTGTTCAGTGGAGTAATTCGTGGGTTAGACTTCACACTCGCATATCTGAACGACATCTGTATAGATTCATTCACTGAAGAAGAGCGCTTGGGGCATACAAAAATTCTGTTCAACAGATTAGACGAACATGGGATTTGAATAAGTTTAGCAAAAATCCTAACTCTTCCAGCATGAAATTCAATTTTTAGGACATCTCATCACGCGTGATGGACTCAAACCCGATCCTACTCTTATCTAAACCATAGCCAATCTTTATCAGTTACCTACAATTCGAGCAGAAAGGGTATAAAAAACGCTGCGTACATCAAAAACTTTTGAAGGTTTACAATAACAACTCATGCAAAAATGACAAGCATCCAGTTGGCAAAGGAGGCTAAGAATAAGTTCGAGAATTTTATAATTGACCTGATGAACTATGCAAGACCACGGAATAGCTTTTTCGAAAAGCTTCAAATTTTGCAGCAGGAGTCAGGTCTCATGCAACTTGCACATGGTAGATGGAAACCGATTCGTTATTTTTCCAGAGAATTCTCTGACACTGAAAACCGCTATTCTACATTTGACGAAGAATTTGCAATCTATTTGGCCATTAAACATTTTACATTCATTCATGCTTGAAGCTAGGCTTTTTACAATTTATGCTGACCATCAGGCGATTAGGTACCTACTGATCTATGTTTCCAAGCATGATAACACAAAATCGGATCACGAAATACAACAACTTCTACAAAGTTCCATATCCTTACTACTTCAGCAGGTAGGTATAAGGGGCAGGTAGGTAGGATCGTGATGCAACATATTACTATTTCCAAGTTTATCGTGAATCTCTCATCCTAGAATATGTTAAGTAAAACGTTAATCTTAGAACGCTGCAAATTATTACATAACGGTTATTACACCCAGAGTTGAGTGACAGTAACGCCGAGCTTCGAGGATCAACTAGAGCCCAAACGGGACCCATACACCAAATTTCGTGAATTTTGTAATACGAACTAAGGAAAAAGCAGCGGACGGCGTACGGCGGACGGATGGAAATTTTTGTATGCGATATTCGTATTCTACGTCCCTTGAAGCGTAAACCATGAAATTTTGAGGGGTGGAGGGTTATTTTTTTTCTTTTTCTTTTTTTTTCATGGTCGATTCCGAAGGTTTATTATCCAAAATAATGAACCAAAAAAGTTAAGTAAAATTTCAAATACGTAAGACCTACTCTTAACTTCTGTGGACTGCGCTAACAAAAAAGTTGCGCAGCAATGGACTAAATCTTGCCTTGCATCCGGCAGAAAGAAAAGATCTCTCGTCATACGAAAACCCTTTCATATCTATGACGGATCATTGAAGTCTTTGAGCAGACTCGGAAATATTTCACGGTTCAAGAGAAATCCCCGTCAACATTGTATTGGATCGGCGGAAGCCAAATTAAAATACTCTAAAAGAGGACATTGGGACGAATCATTGTTTAACCTGCCATCAGTCCATAGACAACCTAAAGTGCCACAACTTCACCTGCAACCAATTCGCCGCTAGCGAAGACCACTAGATTTGGACGCTGAGTGCGATTTCCTATTCGATTCTTGGCTCAAGCATACCTAATTCGGTTACTGGGAGGGAAATTCTGTAGCACCTACCTATAAGGTGCTTCCAGCAGTGTTATCAGGTGACTACCTACGTTGCACTGGAATAAATTATAATACACTTATTTATAAATGTTTGTAGATATATATTTTAGTAGATTATCTATTAATTTTTCTTATTAAATTCGTATTTAAAGCGTGAATGGTCCATCTAAATAATCAAACATCTTGGTAATGAGATCTTGTTTCAAGATTAAAATGCGTTAGCGTTAACCACAGCACTATGCAAACCTATGGTCATCAGAGATCACAAATGTTATTATCGTGAGCTGCTTCTAAGCCGGAGCGTTCTCTTTGGATATGGTCAGTAAAACGTGCCATTTGTAAGGGATGTGAGGGTGGGAGAGTCATACCCTCGAACCCACCCCATCTACTCATCCGTTCCCCACGCAGGAAAATAATACTGGGCTAAAAGCATATCTGTGTAGAGGGCTAAGTGAATTTGTGAAGGGGGAGGGGGAGCCTGTTACATGACACTCGCCCCCTTCTCCAACCGCTTCCCCTTCCTTATTGTTTATTTAAATATTGTCAACCACTCTTTGTTTAATATTTGCCTTACCCTTCACGTTAAACCTAACTTCGGTTCGAATCAATGCCAAATGAATTTTAAGATCGGAAGGTACCTAGGTATTTTTCAGCTTTACGTACCTTAGGTACATACCTTAGGTAGCTACCTACGTTGGGTTTATTATTTTCAATGACGAACCAGAATCGAGCATGAAAAAAATAAAAAAATGAAAAAATTAAATTAACCCCCCCCCCCCCTCCAAACTGTGATAGTTTGCGTTTCAAGGTAGGTACCCGAGTCTTGCTCGAGCTTTTTGCGAAGGGATCTCCGGCCTTTGCTTACAAACTACGATTTTCATCGCTGATAACTGATGAGTCTGTGACTTTTATTCCTAATAACTCAGGGCAATAGATAAAGAACGTTTCGACCGTAGCGTCTGTGAGCCTTATCGCCATGAGTGGAAAGGTTTTACTTCATAATATCCGTCCCGATATTACCGCAATGGATGCCGGTTCAGAAGGAATTCCAGTCTCAAATGACCAAGTATCAAATAATAATGAGAACAAAGATAATAATGGTTCGGTGAAAAAATTCGTTTCTAATACACAATCTAGTATTAGATATCGTCTTTCTCTTCCCGGCCCTTTTTGCGTATTAGTAGAAAGTATTAACGCTAACGAAGCCGGCACTTCTCGATTGCATCCCATGACGTTGGGGAAGCTGTTTCAAATAAAACATCCGATATCCAGACACATCATTTCCATCAACAAGGCAGGAAGCAACCGATTGAAGATCGATTTGGAAAATTATTTGTCAGCAAATAAGTTGTTTGAATCGGCCGTTTTGATTGGGAAACTTCAGTAGTTAGAGGTGTGGACATCAAATTGAACGAGGACGAAATTAAATACCACATCAGAGGCGATATTTCCGACGTCAATTTGGTTATACTTGAAGTTAAGAGAATGAATAGGAAAGTTATAGACGATAACGGAAGAAGCAGTTACATACCCGCACAGTCAATAGCGGTAATTGTACGCGGGCAGCGTATGCCGTCTTTTGCTAATATTCTTTTTGTTCGATGCGAAGTCAAGCCTTTCGTACAGAGGGTAATACAGTGCACGAAATGTTGGAGGTACGGGCATTTTCAGGACCAGTGTAAAGGTATGCCAAGGTGCAAAGCGTGCGGGGACTCTCAAGTGTACTGCCAACAAAACCATAATGCATCCGATAGAAAGTTATGCCCCGAATATCAAAGAAGAAATCAATATTAAGTCCGTCATGAGTTCGCAGAATGTCTCATATTTTGAGGCAAGATCGATCGTTACGGGACAGTCATACGCGGCCCGATTAAACAACATGGTACCATCATTGTTCGATACTAAAGACTTTCCGCCGTTGAAACCGGATACCACACCAGGAAGGAACTTCATAAAGGCCTCCAGAAGAACGAAGAGATCACGTGAAGTCGTCACACTGCCCATTGAGACAGAACGAGTTACCCGCGAGTTCATCCGGGAGATTGGACGGAAAAATCAACCGGGAGGATTCGTACAGTCGAATCCGTATCGATCGTCAGCTACGGTAGAGGAAGAAGTACCCAACACCCCGACAGGTGTTCGCCACAGGTATTCCAAAGAAGAAATGATTAATATGATTATATCGGTGTTCAGTTCTAGAAGATTAAAGGAGCATGTAAGCTTTACAAACATCCTTTCCCTTCCCTTTTATAATACATACATCTATTGGCTTCCCCACCCCCATTCCCCCTTTAGAGTTCAGTATAATCAAAACCAAGTGTACCAATTTACAAGTCACAACAGCTGTTCCAACCTAACGATGGAGGATGATCACCTGGAGGTTGCCCATATGATCACAATTCACTGGACAACAACCTCTGACAAAATTTTTTCTCCACCAATAATCGTATGTAGGAGCTTTGTTCTCCACTAGTAAATATTATAGAGGCAGTACCATCATGATAGCAGTTAGTCATCTTGAAGTTGTTCAGATGTCCTTTCCTGAGCTTCATACTACTTTTCAACCCCCCTTTTCCATCTCATACTTCTGCTACCCAGAAGTACGTCATGTGGGAAGCAGTGTAACAGTGGCAGTTCTCGAGTCGTTTGTTTTTCCAGTGAAGACGAGGGCGATCAGGCTAAACCTAATCGATATCCCTTCTTAGCTGGTGATAATATCACTAATCTAGAAGGGGGACTCTCGAAGGTCCACCGTCAGTCTCTCCTCAAACTTTCCAACAACTGCGAAAAAACATGAGCTTAACATGCTTAAATTGTAGGAAAACTGGCACGAAAACACGGCATAGCACGGTTTTTTCTTCAAAATAAATGGTCCTGTAGTAGACTTCTATCATGTTTTTCGAACAAAAAAGCACCAGCCGACTTTTCAAATTCTTATTTTGGACCACAAAAAAAGGGGGGGAAACGTTTCATTAGAATAAACAAATCATCCTACTAAAATCAAGAAAATGGAAAATCAAGAGATTCAATGGTTATTCCACGTACTAAATTTTTATTTAAAACTGAAGAAGTATGAGATCATGATTGTTTAGGTATTTAAGGAATGGAAAATGACCGATTTCGGACCAATCTGAGACAATCAACTTTGGGTTTTTCCCCCCCTCTCTACCACACTACGGGGTGTTCTGTAAAGTTCAAAGTAACGTCAAGCTTTGTGGACCAACTAGACCCCAAATGAAGCCTACAAACCAAATTTCATTAATTTGGTTCATGGCAACTAAGAAAAGTGCCAGATACCGTATAAGGACAGAAATTTGTTTTAATTCCATTTTCGGATTCTACGTAGGTACCTTGAACTGCAAGCCATCAAAATTTGAGGTGGAGGGTTAAATTTTTTTTCATGAGCGATTCCAAAGGTTCATTAGGTACTGAAAATAGTAATTTAATAAGGCAGGCAGGTACTTACTGAATATTTTTTATGACTTACGTACAAAGCACCACAAAATAACATCACAATAATTTTAGCGAATTTTCAAAGAAAATGAAGCTATTGCAATGGCTTCGAAATTTAAATAATATAAATTTTTGGAAATTTTCTTCATAGAAATCCGTTTCAGACCATTCTAAAACGATTCCTGAAATTTAACACTTTTTTATATGTATATATATATATATATGTGTCACTCCAGACGATAACTCTCGATAGAATTGAGATAAACAGCTCAAATTTGCACAAAAAATCTATCTTGGCAATCGAAAGGCTAAGTTCGAAGATGGGCGAAATTGGCCTACTCTAAGGAGGGTTTTGGCGCATTTAAAGTGCGCAAAAATTACCCAAAAATCCCCAAAATGTTATTTTCCAACAAGTGACCCCTCATTTTAAAGGTTTTTGCACGCTGAACACGATGGTGGAATCGGATTTTAGATATCTTGATCCGTTCTCAAATTAGAGCATTTAAAGTGCGCAAAAATTACCCAAAAATCTCCAAAATGTTATTTTCTAACAAGTGACCCCTCATTTTAAAGGTTTTTGCACGCTGAACACGATGGTGAAATCGGATTTTAGATATCTAAATCCGTTCTTAAATTAGAGCATTTAAAGTGCGCAAAAATTACCCAAAACTAGGATAATCTTTAAACTCTTACCCCCCCCCCCCCCCCACCCCCTTAGAGTGGTCAGATATGGAAATCACATGAGAGGTGCTTAGGTACCGATCCGAATTATACTGCACCATTGGTCCTGTTTACATCGTGAACCATAACGTGGAATGGAAAGTTGCGATGTATCCGTACAGGCAACTTTCGATTCCAATAATTCTCAAGCAGTTTCAGGTCCACTCAATGCTGAATACTAGAATAGAACAATATTTCAACGTAGCACCCACATGTTTTTCCAAGTGATCCTTCCAGAAACCACATCCTTCCTTCATAGTTTATTTCAAGATTGAGCCTGCATGAAAAACAACCTGCACTTGAAGCACTCATGATTTTCTATAACAACTCCTTTACCTACTGCACTCTCTTGAGTAGGTAAGTCAAAAGTCCTAACTACCCTATCCTACCTAATATGAACCCACAGCGATCAAATAAATAAGCACTTAGTACAATTACGTAATAAACAAACGGTAGAATCAGGATGGACAAAACGTACAAATTAAAATAAATACGAAGAGAATATACATAGAAAACCAAATTTTAGACCGAAGTTTTCCTTTATTCGAAACCATAGCCATTAATTCGAATATTTCTTTGAAAATTCGCTCATTAAGTCATGCTGCATGACTGGTTTTTTACAATAAAGTTGTCACCAATTTAAAAAAAAAAGCATCGCAAGATACCAAGAGAGTCTTTTTATAGAATATTTTTACACATAAATAGGTAACACTTAATTCTTTGTGGCTTGTAAAGGCAATGAAAAACAAATATTACAGGAATACAATAAAGTATAGGTAGGTACCTGCGAAATCAGGTTTCTAATCGACAGTTTCCGAAAAGGATTTTTCTGGTGATTTTTTCCCCACGTGTTTAGCTAATAATAAAGAAGTTATGGAACCAACAAATTCTTCAATAATTCCAAAACTGAGCTGAATTATGCACTGAAGTTTCCTTTAGTAAACTGGTATTGTTGTACCTACCGAACACAGATGGAACATCTAATTTTTTACAGCAAGAATTTTGAATGGAATTCCTACATTTCCCGCTTACTTGAAGTTCATCAAGTTACAACTTGAATTTAAGAATTTCTGGAACATGTAAATCACCAAATGAAGGAAAATAGACGGAAATTTCCGTCTGTTACGCTGGCAGCCCTGCCATCGTCAGCTGCGCGGCTCGCCGACCCGTACACACTAGACGATATCAGTCACCCGGTGGAACGCTGACTGCAAGCATTCGTTTGATTGAAATGAGCGCTTTTTAGCGAATTTTCGAAGAAAAGGAAGCTATTGTTCTCGGTCCAAAATTTTTAAAACTCGAATTTCCGAAAGATTTTTATACCAAAATCCGTTTCAGACCATCCTGAATTCCCTGCCGAAAGACACCAAAAATTATATGTATATATATATATATATTTATATATTTATATATATATTTATATATTTATATATTTATATATGTATGTGTCATTCCAGACGATAACTCTCGAAAGAATTGAGATAAAAAGTTCAAATTTGCACGAAAAATCTGTCTTGGCAATCGACAGGCTAAGTTCGAAGATGGGCAGAATCGGGTCACTCTAAGGGGGAGTTTTGGGGAGTTTTAGGGGGGGAAAATTACCCATAAATTCCCAAAATGAAAAAGTCTGACAAGTGACACCTCATTTTAAAGGTTTTTGTACGCTGAACACGATGGTGAAATCAGAATTGCGATATCTCATTCCATTCTCAAACTGGAGCACTTTGAAGATGAAGGAACGTGGTTATTTCTTGAGATGTTCTTCCTGGTTCGTCTGCTCTAATCTGATAACGGAATGGGATATCGCAATTCTGACTTCACCATCGTGTTCAGCGTTGGAAAATCTACAAACCGAGGTGTTACTCGGCAAAAAATGGAACAAAAAATTTGTTACGTAGGTACCCAATACCTACTCTTCTGGTATTCAAAACATTTTTGATTTCCCCCTCCCCCTCCTTCCACCCCAAATTTTACTTTGCGTAAAACTACTCCTGTTTTAATTTTGTATGGTATCAAGTTGGGAAAACATTGGCCGAAAATTAATTTTCAGAAAATTTTAGGTGGAGGAGGAAGATGCCGAAAACTTCGAAAATTCGCTCTTATAGCCATGCTGCATGACTGTGGTTTTTAAAAATAACACACCTTTTTTTAGATAGGTACCTAGTTTTTTGAATACCTAATAGCTGTTATAATTTTGTCTGCTTCAAATACCTACATACCTAAGTAATTAGCTTCAACATGCAGTACTCGTCCCTGTGCGTTACATTTTTTTCTTCTTTTATATGATACAGCCAAAACAGCAAACAGAACAAGAAAACGCTGCAAAGTCCTCGTCACATGGGTTTATTATTCTATTATTTTATTGGTCTACAGAAATGCTGGCTGATTATTTATTGTTTCTTTCATGTAAAATAATTGAAATAGCTATTTCTGGTGGTTTCCACAAATTTTGGCCCCCAAAACTTGAATTAGGTACTACGCTCCTTTTTTTTTCAAATTACCTTTGATCATTGATTGTACCATTTAATCGTCTTGATCCACGTGTTGACACTTTTTCTAGCGTTATTATACAAATTGATGGTGATTTCAGACGATTTCGCAGGTTTTTGACTCATAAAAAATGAATTTTGGGAGCTGAACATCTGGTACAACCTCAATTTTCCACTCCTTGGTCAAAATCGACTTCATATTCGGTCTTCTCGTCCCCAAAAACACGGAAAACGATACCTCAAAAGCTCATTTTACTACTATGTTACTATAACACAAAAAGTACCTATTTTTATACACATTTTCACTCATAACTCCCCTGGATATATTCCGATCGGGCTGAAAAGTTTCGGGACACAACTAGGGCCCAAATGGAGCATGTATGCGAAAGAACGATTTTTTTAGACCGCAAATGAAGCCTGTACACGTGATACGGCGTACGGCGGACGGACATTACATTTTTGGAATCTACGCACCTTGAAACGGAAAAGAAAAAATTTTGAGGGAGTGTTATAAAAAATTTTTGCTGAGCGAATACATAGGTGTATTATTCACAGAATAATAAACCAAAAAGAAGGTAACATGCGAGGGACGAACATAGCGCTCCAAGTGACGGTCAGGTGAAGACGGTGGCGGTGACAGAATCCGTCTAGTCCCATACACGCCATTTAGTTTGAAGAAAAATACTTGGTGGATAGCTAGGGCTGGAAGCGGTTTTCGCCCACCAAGGAGTGACAATTGCCCTCCCGCAACAACCGGCGTAACAGGAAACCGGGTGGGACGTATTTAACAAATCTCGTCCCTACCCAATATAATCATAACCAACCTGTCCCATCAGGTAGGTTGATTTTTCAATTATATTTCGGTAGGTAGAGATTTTGAAGGGACAGCGGCATAGAAGACGAGCAAGATTGCGATGGGCCTGAATGGCCTTAGATGCAATCCCAATCCACTCTGATACAGCAGGTAGGTAGAGATTTGTTAATAACTGGCAAAGCCAATAGATATATGAACATCCAGCATGTCTGGGCCAATGGTCAAAATGGGAGCCAACTGGCTATGAAGTATGCTATAGTTGAGAACCCAGCCAATGGGCTGTTAACATGATCAAAATTAAAATGAAGTCAACGGATCATGTAATGTGCCATCTAAGAAACTGCAAAACATTTCCAAACAAAATTATGTTAGTCAAAACCTGGGTAATAACCCTCCAGAATTCGAAGCCAACAGGCTGTGTAAGATATAAAAATGAGAAATTGAAACCAATTTTGTAAATTGGAAGATGGTGTGTAGTCACATGGTAGAGGTCGGCGAGCAGTTCCAGACTACTCGGGCAAAGGAACCCTATGAACACAGCCGCCTGTTATAAGCTCAGCAAAAACATTCACATTCAACGCGTACCAGAATTCCTTGGTAACTAGCCCATACGTACACAAGTTAATGAAAGGGAGGTTGGGAGGAGGGTTTCCACTACGTGAAACCAAAAATGAAAGGGAGGTGGGGAGCCGCCAACGGCTCTCCTTTCCCGATTGTCAAGGTCTGAACGGCTGTTTTCTACACGAAATGGACGAGAACGAGCAAATCAAAGAACATAAAATAATGTCCCTTCCAAAACTCAACAGTTGAGTTGTACGTCTGTGGCAAGAACTGCTACAACTCAACTGTTGAGTTGTACGCATTGAGCGTGACGAGTTGACCATCGGGCTGCTGAAAAAAGAGAGATACATCTCTGTACAACATGGAACGCCTGCCCCCATGTCCACCGGCCAAAAAAAGATTGGGTGATACGAGTAGAAGGGGCCATGGACATTGATGATATTTTCATCCACTGAGGCATGAAAATGGTCCCCTGGGAGGCTGAAAATTGAATATTTGGCCTGCCAAACATTTTCTAACAACTGCAGAAAAAAGACTAATTTCTCTCCTAATGATTCCCAGTGGACATTATGGTATATCTCATCCAAGCTATAGTAGGTAACTATGACTGTAAGTTGAATGTGGAGGCGTTACATTGCTTCGAGAAGTTTTAGCAAATTTGTTTTTCTCCTTTCAGATCAGCTTTTGCAACCAAAATTGTGCTACGCAAGTCTGGTTCAGAGCATCCTGAATGCGTCTCCGAAATGTAACAATTTTGTATATTATGCCCAACTAGCACAAATAGGTCGGTGCGACGTCGGGAAATGCGACCCGACGTCGAGTGATGACGTCCTGGCGACCTCTCCACCACCACATCACGACTAATTTGGGGAATGATTTTCTGGTTGTACTTACCGACGTCGTCTCCCGACCTCGGGTCAGAATAGAGTTGCAAGCTACGACCTCAGATGACTAAACTTGGTTCACCACTTTGTAGTAAAATAACTGTAGTGTACAGATCTGCAGTAGTATTATACTACAACATTCTGTAGTAAAACCTATACAGGAAGGTTAACTTCTTCTACCTCACTCCGACTTGTTGCACATAGTTCTGTCATTAGAACCCCTTTTTGGTATTGATAAATGTAGGAAGCCGTTGCCATTCACTGTCTTGATCAAAATGGAATCCACTGCGGGCGAAATAGCTAAGATGGTGGAATAGGATAATATTATGAAAGGTACCCTAATAGACCATTTCCAACCGCTTGGAGCGCCACGGTCGGGTAACCCGCACGTAACCTCCAGTGTCAGGTTTACTTCCTCAACCCATGTCAACATTATTATCTAGTGGACATTCTTCACTACCATTATTCAATTAATAGCAAAATTATTTACTTTGGGGAAACTCTGGTGAAAATACATGAATAATGACAAATTCGTTATTTTTTCTAGTCTTTGGAAGTGAAGTGTAACACACAGAAATCCCGTTACATCCAATCTCAAGTTCTTCATCTATGATTGATCATTGATTCTGAACATTGACCGGGAGATACGGCAGAGGGCATTAAAAACTATTTTTCATTATTATTGCTCCAAGTCTGATAGGTGGTACAAGATCTCCTGGAAACCCTCGTGTTGTTGTATGAAGGAAAATTATTTTTCATTTGCTCCGTGTCTGGTGGGTGATACAAGACATCGTGGAAACCCTCGTTGTTGTATGAAGGAAGGTAAGTCATTTTTCTTAAAGTTAATATGTTCAAAATCAATGTGTTAATATATTAACACGGCGAGTTACGGAAGTCGCTAGCTGGAGATACTTCGTTGAAGTGGAACGTACTTTTACACTTGGGACTACTTGTCAACTACAATGGTTCGTCTCAACATGGTAGGCTGAATGGATGTTTGAATTTTATTGGTCTGCCGTGTCAATTGATTTTTCCATATATCTGGTATTTAATTACGGAATTAATTTATCACAAGGTACAATAATGAACCTGGCATGAGCACCCTGGTGAGTGTACCTACTTATTTTCTACTCAAGTAGGTAGTTTCTTATTTCATTCAACTCAAGACCCTTTATGGTACCTTCAAAATTTGTAGGCGAAGGCGTGTTATATATTGACTTTGTCCTTTTACAGAACTTGTTCTCTACCATTTCAATCATCCACAAGAGGTAGGTACTCCAAAAGTTGTCATTTTATAAATTAAGTGAGTTTACAGTTTTTTAACTACCCTACCCTTTTAGAGTGATAAGTTCAGTAGAAGAGTAGTCCACCTAAAAGGTATCATCCTAAATTTTCATAAATTGACTTTGTCCTTTTACAGAACTTGTTCTCTACCATTTCAATCATCCACAAGAGGTACTCCAAAAGTTGTCATTTTATAAATTGCCTGACGTGCTTTTTTTCATCATCTTCTGACCACAACAGAAACGCTTCCCGCAGTTGTAAACAAGGCTGCGGGAACTGATAGAACTTCAAACATCTATCAAAACCTGGCCTACCGGCACGCGAGTCGCTATTGCAGTCACCATATACGCAATGAGACATATTTTTAAAAATTTTTTATTTGAAAAAAAAACGAGAAAACAGATTAAAACTTAGCACTTAACCCAAAATAGCAAGTAAACAAACGCAAGGAAGGTGGGTCATGGAAGTAAACCTGATCGATTGGAACCTCCCACTTCACGCATGCGCCTCTTGATTTTCTCAATGAAAATGGTCTATACCTATAGGTTTCATTGGGAGAACCCGTGGATCAACGACCCGTGTCATAAAATCGATGCGGAGAAAATTTCTACGTAAAACCTTCGATTCTACCTCTTGAAAACAAGTGCCCTCCGGTTCTGAGACGTTTTAAATTTATTTTTCAACTTGGCAACTAAAATGAAAATGGTATGACGAAAAGGAAAATCATTCAAACATACCTACATCGCAACCTCAGCATAACCCAAGAACAGGGGTAACCAAAGAGGATTCTATTTTAAAATGGCGACCTACAGATGTACCTATGTAACAAATTTGTAAACGTGCCGACGTTGAGTCGGAAAATCACCCCTGTCTTACAACAATCTGTAGTGTTTGTACATAACTCAGTAGTACCATCGACCTGAACGCCACTTCTTGTCGGCAAATCTCACGTGTTGTATGAAAAGCTGTTGGGCCATTTACATAAATGTGAGGTATAAGTAGTGAATTCTGTTGTAACGTAGTAACGATAATCTCCAACAGAATGAGCGCCCTCCGCATCGTATTTGTAAGTTTGTAACCTCGAGACTGTTTTTCAGGATCTCCCATCTGTCTTGCTTCTTTTTTTATCCGAATTTTTACAATTTGCGAATAGTTTTCAGTTTTGAGTGCGTCTTTTATTTTAGCAATGACAAATGTCTTTTTCCGCTGTGTATTTCGCGGAGTTAAAGGAAGTAGAACCTGTGCCTCGGTTTGGATCGAAAATCGAAAAACTTTATACTGGCCATCGACCAATAAGGAAGACAGAAAGCTGCAGCGGAACAAACACAGCATTCTAAACAAGCAAACCTGGGGTTCGTATGGATGTATAGAAAAAACCTCCGGTATTCCGGATTTCAAGACGGTATTTGGTATCGCAGATACCCTGTGTGATGAGGAAACAGATATCAGATGACTTTGAAGAAGGTGATTCGACAGAACCCTCAATGCCGCAACTGGGGCATTCGCTAACGAGGATGGGCCATCAATTAGTAAATTTTTATTTACTCTACGATAATAAGTTGAAGAAAACTTGTACCTTTTCATCTTAAATAAACGATGTTATTGAAAAAATGATTTTCAAACAGCGAGGAATTTTTTTTCCCAAAGGAATGTTGATTAGTGCAAGGTGATAGTTCTAAACCTCGTCATCGTTCTGTGCCACTTATATCCGACGTCGTGGCGACTTACAACAGTTGTATTACAGATATCTGACGTCGTGGCGACCTCGTTGTTCTCTGCTACTGATAGCAGAAGTCGTGGCGACTTACAACAGTTGTATTACAGATATCTGAGGTCGGGGTGACCTCGTCATTCCGTACTACAGATATTCGACTTTGTGACGACCTGACCATTCCGTCCTATAGATATCCGACGTCGTGACCTCATCATTCTGTACTACAGCTTATCTGACGTCGTTAAGACCTCGCAATTCCGAACTACAGATATCCGACTTTGTGGTGACCTACAATAGTTGTATAACAGCAATGTGACGGCGGTATGACGTCAGGATGATGTCCTTGGTATACATACGGGTTTCTGACGTAGGATGTACAACAGATTAGGTCATAAGTCGTAAAATACGACTAAATCCGACCAATTGTGCTAGTTGGGTGTACCCATGCGGTATTTCAGGTGTCTGTCTGTGGATTTACCCAATTTGGGTGAAACTCATTATTTATAAAAGAAAGGATGAGTTCAGCCATTTGAATTAGAAAAACTGAGTCAAATTATTTTTGTAGGTACACTGGATTAGTCTCTTCCTGCCTCGTGTCACCACCCATTACCACCTGAAGTGATTTTAAAGCAATGTTTAGTAACACCATTTTTCTACCAATGTTGAGCCATTTCTTATTCTCAAAATTTCCAGTACAAAAGACTTATATTCCTTAAATCCCCAATTTTGAGCACATCCTTCCTTCAGTAATCACTAAAGTTTTGGCAAGAAAAAAATAATTTCCCCAGTCATGAGTGAAAACGTCCACACACCCTGCCTGAGGGCCGTGTGGAAAACTGCAAGAGAAATCGAGGGCAGTGGTGTAGGTCCCAGGACGCCGACGTAACAACATATCTGACCTTCCTAGCTGACTTGTGACATCTAGGAAAAGATGGCGCCTAAACCCCAATTCCCTTGTTATCTCTATGGGATTTGAAATCCGCTATAACATCTCCTTCGAGGATATATAAACATCCACCAGCTTTGTGCTTCCCAAAATTTCCAAATCTGACATTGTTCAAACACTAGTTCAGATCGGCGCCCCTTAATTAAACGCTGACTGCCCCATACTAGCCCAAATTTGGTTGATAATGGTCCCAATTCCTCTGAATCAGCTCCTCCCCCTCCCTCCGCCAGGGGAGATAAGGTAGAAAAAACTCAGTGCGGTGAATGAGGACATTGACCACTTAGTTGCTCCTCAGCTGAAAAACAAAATAGAGGAGTATTAGCCGTCAACTGGCACCACAGGTAGATTCTTCTCACCTGAAGCACCAGGGCAGGTTGAAACACTGAATAACGCCCGACATGATTAACATGAACAAGAAATAATCATAATGTATATTATTCATACTGTTAGCAAGGTACAAATTACGATCCGAAAATGACTTGGCTCTCCAATGTCCAATGTTGCACCTCCTGAGCAAGTTATCCTTTCTGATATAGTAATACCAACTATAATGTAATTACCAATCGAGAAGAATGATAAAGCGTGGGACAAAAAAAGAAAACATAAGCGGTAAGTGACTAGAATTCAAAGTCAGCACACCCTCGTGACAAAAATTGTTTAAGCACCAAACCAGTGACACAGCATGGCCTGAAATAAGACCAACTATAGTCTGTCTGCAATGACATTGGGCTCCGGACCCGCTCGCAGCGGTCGACGAGACAACTAAAAAACGGGGAATTTTCCCGATTTGTACCATTTTTCTGGTGTTTTTTTCCCTCGAAGCGGCACGTTTCCCCCCGCAATCCAGGGGCCCTTTTTCTGCTGGTTAGCCTATCGATTTCACTGATTTTTCTGTTTACTAACTTATTTCGAAAATGAAATATTAATGTCTCACTGAAGTCGGAAAAAAAAGAATGAACGAAATTTTCTTACAACTACACTTACCTTGATTTCGGACCATCATAATAAGAGAGGATGACAAAGGAAACCACACTGTGTCACAGAACCTTGACTTCAAATTGCATTTTTTAATAAAAAAATGATTAATATGTTTAAAAAAGTTTAATAAAAAAACAGAAGTTTTAAAAATCCATAATTCGTGTGAGTTCTTTCAGGTGAGTACTCGGTTTGATTGGCACCATTTCCATTGGTAGCCCAACTTTCTGATCCGATCGCGCAAAAAATCCTTTCTGCAGTTGATGCCGTCTTCTCTCAGGGCTGCTGTTAGTGATCGGAGAGTCGCCACTTGCTTCCTTACTAAGTAAAATTCGGTAATCTTACTCCGAAGGGCCGCTTCGTCAAATTCATCGAAATTGAGGGTGGGTAGACGTCCTTTTTGCTTCTTTGGTGTTATGAATGACGTTTCACCAGTTTCATCTATCGACTTTCTCCCTTCTTTAACGATCGACGAGACCGTCGACGACGAAACACCCTCGCAGTTTCGTCTCGTAAATTGCCTAGTGGTTTAAGAAGCTGCCCGGTTTCTTTTAGGTCTTTCAAATACTACTTGTGAGTATTGAACACGATTTCTCGAGCTTGAAGACGAAGAGCCTTCTTTTTTAATGTTCCCAATGATTGGGGAGTTCCATGTTTGCAACACAAACGACCGACACAAACGGAACGATCGTAACGAAATGCAGAAAAAGCGGTGAGGAGAACAACGATTCGGAACGACAAAAACGTAAAAATATACTCTACGGTAAACAAACGGATGGGAGCTTCGACAATCGACAAACTCTGCAGGCTCGGGGACCCAGTGTGACCAACACACCTTAGCGAAATTCCCGAATTCTGGTCGTACTTTATGCGTCGGCCGCTGCGAGCGGGTCCGGAGCCCAATGTCATTGCAGACAGACTATAGGTATTCTTTCATCATTCCCTGTAGGCTGAGAAAAAACCTGCACCCAAGGTGAGCCTGATGGAGTGAGGGGCATGGTAGTGTGTCTATTATAAAAGGTTGCAAAGACTTATGATTTTTCAGACTACACTGCCACCGTAAAAATTGTATCTAGGGAGGCTCCTGTTCTATTGGCTGTGGAGAATGACCCTTGCCTTTTAGAGTGGGGCCTGATGAATTGGTCGATCGAGGGAGGGGGAGGGTTGTTAATCTATACATATAATAAAACAGTGTCTGTTTGTTTGTTTGTCTGTTTGTTTGTTTGTCTCGGCATCAATTGAGAACGGCTGAACGTAGAAAGTTGCGGCTGGTACCATTTGACGCAGAATTTATCTGGGAAGGTTTATGAAAAATCCGCATTTGAATCTGTCCATCCGTTGAAACGCTATGAATGAAATACTACTAAAAAACGTGTTATAATCACTTCTATGAGGACGTTTATGCTTATAATAACTTTGAACGGTTGGACGTAAATCCGATTGTAATTAGATTCTGGATTCAGCTCGACGAGTACATTCAAGTGGTACTTCAATCAGGATGTTAGTGGGAGGGGGGTACAGGTTATGAGAGGGGGGGGGGGGGTCTACAGAAATTTCAAAACTACTTGACCAATTGGAGTGCAACTTTGGGAATTTGTTGTGTGAACATTGAGGAATGTTTCTAACCAGGTAGGGAGGGTTCATAGGATACGGGGGGGGGGGGGGGGTTAAAGGCAGTTAGGGTTGGCATTGGGGAAGGTTTCTGATCAGTTGAGGAGGTGGTATCTGTTATGAGTGGGGCCTGTCCTAAAGGGGGTGTCTGTTCTACCGTTGCGAAGCGCGGGTACACAGCTAGTTCAACATAATCCTTGACGAGTGATGCTACACAGAGGAGAAGCCACTGGGAGAACAGGGGGGGATATGAGGCAAGGTAGGGGTTTGTGAGGTGCAGATGTCTCGAGATGGCTGGAGTCGAAAATGGTTACCCCCAAATCAGTCAGTAATTGAATATCATAGCGATCAATAACTGAACTAAATACTGAGTCCACTTAATGGAGGCTATTATTAGTCGCCTCCGTCCATGACTAGAAGGAGCAGAGTTACTAACTTACGAGGCAATGTAGGCAAATCCTATAGCGGTTTTTCAAATAACTCCAAAACCAAACTGGGGGACCCAAGCAGTATCATATTTGGGTGCCGGAGGACGTAAATTGGAGATTCCTCTGAACAATCTCACTACGATAGGATTAGAACCCTGGATGGACTCGTTTCACACCAATGCGCCATTTCTGCACTCCCCTTGGTACCTATGGTGTCACCCATAATTCTGTCCATAGTGGGAGGGGATAACGAACCCCAATTGCCCATAGGTGAGTGAGTATCTTTCTAAGGGTCTTGCAATAGTCCAGTGGGAGCCTGAACGTAGGTATGATCCATAGACAGAAACAGAATTACTGTTAAAGGAGAATGTACATTCACCTTGTAGACCACACTACCCTCCTAGATCATAATATATATTATCTTTTGATCGTATTGTGACCACAGGGATGGATAATAAATGGATATTGACAGCAGATCATCTTGTGATCGTATTCTGACACAGAAATGGATACTATACGGTACTGTCCTTAGATGCAGAGTCGATAGACGATTTCCTCCCTTCAAATTGGCGTTGGCGCCAAAAAGGTGCCTCCTGCCCCTTTGTCGGGCCCGACCACCCAAAATAATTGCTTGCCTGGTTGCCTCATAAGTAAATCAACTGTCGTAGGTACTCACCAGAAGACGCCTCTTCGGAGAAGTGTTCCCCGTTGGGTGGTGTCTGCACAAAGCCCCTTCAGGAGGGATTGTGCTTCGGTAACGGTGGCCAGTGGAAACTGGTTCCCACCCCCACCTCACCATGTCCGATGCCGATGATGGCTGACGCATTATTCTGTCTGACTCTGATGATGACCAAATGGGGGTGATTACTCCATATGAGTAAGCTGAGAGGTGGGGGACCCACATTTTCTTCAGCATGAAAAAGCATGTGAGGGTTATGAGGGTTGTAGAGAGTGGAACAACCAGCCTTTGGGCAGTTGCTGCAGTCGTGCTTTGTCTGTTACTGACAATGGTTTGATCACCGAAACCAGCATAACAGTGTTTTCAGGTTTTTGTGTACTAGTGGAAATAGATTATTTTTTCAATAACTCCGTTTTTCATTCAGGACAACCAACCTTGGGCCAACAGTTGTCACACTGGTGCCTTGTCTAACGCCCATTTAGGCAGACACTTGATCCCTCGGCATGACTATACTCATGTTTTCATCACGAAAAACGCAGAGAAGGATTGTGGAGAGCAGTACAAATCACCTTCGGGTGAGTTCTCACAGCCATGCCTTGTCTCACACCCACTGGGAACAACGCATTAATTATCCCTTCCCACACTGGTGCTTTCCACAACAGCCTTTTCAAGCTTCTTCGATCCTCCTTTACCCTCCTGCGATCATACATCCTGCGATCATACGCCTAGGCGGATCGGAATATTGAGAAATAATCGCATGACAAAACCTCAACTGGTGAGCCCAGCTGAAGGGTCACAGCTAACGGTCCACACCTATCGCGAAAACTGAACAGCGCAACATGAGGAAATGATGTGAATGATGAAGACGAAAATGAAACTGAAAATAACTGGGACAGATAAACACTGAGTGAAGATTGAACGACCACAAGAATTATATTACGCTCCAAATGAACAAAAGAGAATGGCGCCTGCGGTTCAGGGAGCCCAGCAGCCGACCAAGGCAGGGCTGTCAACATAACAGACGGAAATTTCCGTATTTTTACCTTCATACTAGGTTGTTCTAAAAGCAGAAGAGTTGCTGCCAGTTATTAACAAATCTCTATCTACAGAAATATAATTGTAGACAAATTCTGCTTTGCGTGTGACCGATTCTAGCTCACCAATAGTCATGATTATTTGTGATTTTTCAAAGTTTCTGAAAGTTACCACTTAGCATACAAATGTTGTCTAAGATAATTTGCAAATGTCTGGTGGTTGAGATCAACGTCCATCACCGATTTAAAAACCATCATAAATAGATAGAAGAATATCAGATGGATCATTTAGATGGAACTGTTTCGAGGCCATGCTGTCCCTGGAACATCAAAATATCATTAACCACACGTCAGTGACTGTCATTGGGGATAATTTAAAATGAGCGTTTTGGAAAGAAAAAAAAATCACAAATTGCAGGGGTTGGAGAGGGGAGCAAAAAAGGTCGCTATGGATCTATGGGATCCAACCTCTGCATTTCATACAGAAACAGTCCTATTGCAAAAATGTTGCTGCAAATGAATAGGTACACTAGTGTAGGCGTACAATAAGATCCAAGCGAAACAAAAACAAGTCAGAAATACCTACTTACAAATTTGATCGCTGAGGCTCTCACAGATTCATCATCTACCCACAAACGGCAGTTGACCGTTCTGAAAGTCAAACCAACACTACGCCTTGAAGCCGGACATGTTATGAGATAAGAGAGGTAGCGCCCGATCGGAGGAGACCGGTATGAGAGACGCGTATGAAGGAAGCTAATGATCCATAGGATCAGATGGGATCGCACACACGGTAGGCGACTTTGAAAAAAGTATGAGCGACAGAAAACGAGTCGCCTCGGAACATTCGTCTCCTGCGACGCGCTCGGTATGAAGGGAGCTTATGTTACTCGATGGATCATTGTATCATCCGCACGTTGGCGACAATCTCCTCAGTCTTCTTCCGGAGATGGAGCCGAGCAGGCGAAAATTTTCATTGAGTGATTTTTCTTTTCTTTCTTTCGGTTTATTATTCTGTGAATAATACACCTATGTATTCGCTCAGCAAAAAATGTTTATAACACCCCCTCAAAAATTTTTTTTCCCCGTTTCAAAGTGTGTAGATTCCAAAAATGCAATGTCCGTCCGCCGTATCACGTGTACCGGCCTCATTGTCGGTCTAAAAAATTCGTTCTTTTGCACACATGCTCCATTTGGGCCCTAGTTGTGTCCCGAAACTTTTCAGCCCGATCGGAATATACCCAGGGGTGTTATGAGTGTAAATGTGTATAAAAATAGGTACTTTTTGTGTTTTAGTAACATGTTAGTAAAATGAGCTTTTGAGGTATTGTTTTCCATGTTTTTTGAGACGAGAAGACCGAATATGAAGTCGATTTTGACCAAGGAGTGGAAAATTGGGGTTCTACCAGATGTTCAGCTCCCAAAATTGATTTTTTATGAGTCAAAAACCTGCGAAATCGTCTGAAATCACAATCAATTTGTAGAATAACACTAGGAAAAGTGTCAACACGTGGATCAAGACGATTAAATGGCACTACCAATGATCAAAGATAGTTTGAAAGAAAAAAAGGAGTGTACCTAATTTGTATTTTAGGGGCCAAAATTGATGGAAACCATCAGAAATAGGTAGCTATTTCGATTATTACGCATGCAAGAAACAATAAATTAACAGCCAAAATATCTGTGGGTATGTCCGATAGAATAATAAAACCATGTGACAAGGACTTTGCAGCGTTTTTATGGCTCTGTTCTACTACAGAAATTGAGAGGAGAGGGTTGGAAGAACTGGAAGGGGGAAATCTCCTGGTGACGTCGCTTGAAGGCTTTTAGTATCTCATACGTGTCTCGCATACGCCTCTCTCCTACCGATCTCCTCCTGTGAACCCGGCCTTAGCTCTGCACAAGAAGAAGTGCAACCTATGTGGTGCAACCTATTGATCTCACAGATCCAGCCCGACCTTCCGAGTGGTAACAATACAAAAGAAGATCACAAAGTATTCCTCTTCGAGAAACCCCTGAACAGGAGCCTAGATACCGACTTCTAAAAGTTCACAAGAATAGATTTCAAAATTAGCGCCAGCAACTTAGCTGGCGGCGTCACCGAGTCACAATCCCCAGACTCCGTATCGCGGGCCAGACGCTCCTCTTCAGGTGGTATTGACTCAGGTGGGCGACGCTAGCGCGGCTTAACATTGAGGTGCGGTAACTAATGTATAAGAAGAGCCATCCATTTTGTACCCGGTGCCCTGCCTACAATCACTGTGAAATCAACATTATGTAGATTTCATCTGCCTAGTCCTAGATCAATATTTATAATGTTTCTGTTCTATAGGCTTAAACTGGTGATCTTGCGTACCCACCAAGTTCTTTTTATACTCGGCGAACCTCCGAGCGATTCCTGGAAGAATTGTTTCTACCAGGAACCAGGCTGTATGAGAAGCTTCTAGAACCTTCTCAGAATTACTTCCCCTTTCGCGCTCTTCCCTGTCTTATGTTCAATCGTTCAATCCCAAAAGTGTTTTCAATACGTACCTAGAACCTTCTCTTACTATGAAGGTACTTTGCTCACAAAAGACATGTTTCCAAATTCCAATAATACCTTCCCATGCCCCTAACTACGCATTCGATATTCTAGTGTTTCTTTTAAATAAGTTCAGCACAATTTATTTTTGTGTTCCCGAAAGTCTAGGGGGGGGGGGGGGGGGGGGGGGCCCACGGCCCCTCCCTGCCCCACCCTTCTACGCCCTTGGTATACGTGGGTTGGATCGCAGATGGTCCCGTTTCAAAATCATGAAAATCGTTTAGTCTGCGCATGGGCAAACGTGAAATACTTGGAGTGCTCATAACTACCTTAATTATCGTTGAAATGAGTTCACATTTGGAGGGTCGATGAGTATAATACATCGATGGTTCGGTATGAACTTCATTGGAATCTTACTGTAATTTCCCTCTCCGCATGGGCTAACATGAAATGTTGACCGTTTCCTTACGAAAAATAGTCGTAGAGAGATGAAATTTTGAGAGTAGACGCGGGTTGGGTCACAGATGGTCCCGTATCATAACGAACCTACCCAACTAGTCTATAATATGTTCATGTGGTTCAAGTGAGGAAGCTATAGTGCCTACTCGAATTGGCAGACGTTTTTCTACATATCTCCATATCCTCTGTTATCATGTGCCTATTCGAAAAACATGTTCCATGTTTCGTTGCTTTGATCCTTGATCTAAACTGGTATAATCCGGGGGTCTGGGGGTGTCTGCCAGATTTCATTCGACAATAAACGTACCGTCATGAACTTTAAACCACTGGCGGCTAGACGCCCCCTACAGCAACTGTAATGGCTGATACTTTTTTTTTTACTCTTCAAGTTTTGGCTCTCTCGCAACGCCTAAGAGATTATCAATGCTAGGTAACTAGGTGGATTTGTTAGCAAATTTGAGAAAGATACCATGAATGGGATCTTTCATTTCCGTCACTTCTACCTACTCTTCTGTACCTGCTCGTCTTCCACCTTTGCAACTTTCAGCTATAGGTACCTAAGCTACATACTTTTAGGTCCTTAGGTTGTCCACCTATATTAGGGCCAGGTATAAGTAGGGTAGTTTTACCCTAGGAGAATCATCAGGGAGAGATGAGTTTTCATTATTATATTTTTCCTGCAATTTAGGGTTTTACTACACCTACCTACTCTACCTCCCCAGTGCATACCTCCTCTGCTGGTTAGGTTTAACAGATATCTCAGGACGAGGCCATCAGGATTAATAAGCGTTTCATTAGTTTCCTACTCCGCTGCTACGCTGCGCTTCCTCATTTGAAATCGCTAAGGTCAACATATAATATAATAATAATAAAGCTTTATTACGGATAAATCCAATTACAAATGTGTATGAAGTGATACGCAAATAATAAAGGTGAGGTTAAACAAATGTGAAGGACAAAAGGGAATCATATCAATACATAAAACAAATATAAGGTGAAATGAAAAATCGTTGCTGTTCTCAAGTTAGTGTATGAGGTTTGTCAGTAGTCTGTCAACATCTGCAGCAAAAATGTCCTCAAGGATATTGGTGCTTGTCACGTACCCACAAAGGCAAGTACATAGGTAACTACTAATCAACCGACTATGTCGACTATTCCGTCTCACATACAGAGAATGTCGATATTCCCCACCATTCCTACAATCCAAAACAAGAAGAACAGTTTGGACGCGACGGACTAGGGATGTGTAAGATCCGTTCAATTCCGGGAGTTAACTCCCACCAGTTCACACTTTTCTGGGATCAGTTCTTTGGGATCCGTTCACCGTTCTTCAGTTCTTCACTCTCAAGTTTGACCCTCCAAAGCCCGTTCAGGTAGAATCCGCCAAGATTTGCTTAAAGGTTTGCTTAAAACACAATGTCTCCCCCTAAAAATCACGAAAACGGTGTTTATAGGTTTGATTCAATAAATATACCTATAGGTTTATAACACATGTTTAATTCTTAAACAACAGCAAACACATGAACTAGGTACATAGAAACAGAAACATCAACTAAAGCTGACTTCCGGGGGACAGGAACTTTTGATAGGGAAGGGGAGATGTGAACGGTGAGCGGTGAAGGGAGGGTGATGTGAACGGTAAGGGGTGTAGGGAGGGGTGATGTGAACGGTAAGGGGTGTAGGGAGGGGTGATGTGAATGGTAAGGGGTGTAGGGAGGGGTGAAGAGAACGTGAAGAGTGAAGAAGGGTTGGGAAGGAGTTGATTCTGTTATTCCGTGGAGTTGATGAACTGGTCAGTCAACTCTCAGCTCAAGGGATAAGGACGAGGAGTGAGGACGTCACAAGAGGGAGTTCATGAACTGGTGAACGGCAACTCTTTGGGAACCCGTTCAGTTGGGATACGTTCAACTGAAAGATCCGTTCAGTTCGGATCCGTTCAGTGCTGAACGCCACATCCCTAGGACGGACTACTACTGAGATCACTGACTCTTGAGCACCTACACACCCGATATGGGGAATACTCCTGCCATGTATTCACTGATGGTTCTAAAACAGATAATGGTAACACAGCCTTAGCGTACTATTGTGTGTCAGACCACTTGGCTGCCGGCGAAAATATATCCTTCCACTAGCATCTTCCAAGCTGAACTTTGTGCCATATATGCAGCTCTCCTGCATCCACTCACACATAATGACACCACAAACATCCTCATACTCTCCGATTCTCAAGCAGCCATCCACTACCTTAACCTTCATGCGTTCGCGCCAACATGAGTCACACCGGCGCTCGCGCAGCTGTCAGTTGACCGCCCACTTTTTTTATGATTATCTTGCTGGTTCCTCTACTTTTCATTGCAGTAAATACAAAGGAACTAGGATACAACTCAAAAAACACATTTTCCATCAAAAAATTCTTTAATTTTCAAAAATAATATAGCCATTAACATAAAAATAAACTCTTGCTTCCGAAAAAAACGTAATTGGCTTCAGAAGGCCACTTGGAAAATAATTATTTTCCTTCAACTTTTGTATGTTTGTGGAAAAACTAGATTATTCATTTCAATCAAACTAGATAATAAGGAACTAGAATCACATATATTTAAACTCATGTATGAATGTTCCATGAGTTAACTCAAAAAAGCGCAATCGGCATCAAAAAGGCCACTTGGACAATTACTGCACATTACTGAAGTGGTTGAGTGTTTTAGGCAAACGTTTTTGCCACAACCTCTACATTCTCGCCTGGTTTTTATGTATTTTCTTTATCTTTTTTCTTCTATGTTTTGATGTTTCGGATCTCCTCCCTCTTCTCCATCACTGTCCATTTCTTCCATTTCTGCTAGCACCTGAGCTATCTCCTCAGTCGTTCTGTGAAGTTTTTCCCTGAACAAAAAATGAAAAAGGATTATTAGTTTTTTTTTGGGTGTACAAAGAAGAGGGCGAGAGAGGCAAGATAGGCAAATGAAGTCGCAACACTGCAGAAAAAATTATAATTTACTAGATAGGTACCTACTTATTTTTGAAAGAAATTGATTTTAATTATATACTATTAACGAAATTATAGTTTACGTACATTTTACAATGTCGATGAAAATATTTCGTCAGAAGTCGCGCGGCTGTCACCTGACCGGCGTCAGTGAAAACAAAAATACGAAAGCGTTCGCGGCTGTCTCCTGACCGCCTGACTCGACACTATCAAGTTTGGAACTGTACTGAGTGTAAACAAAGAGGCGGGTCACTGATTTCAGGTGCTGAACGTGCGGTGAGAAGTGTATCTAGAGAATACATGCCCCTCCCATCCCTCCCAACAATCACTGGTGAGCGCATCTTTTCGAAATTCAAGAAAGGCGGTCACTTGACCGCCTGCGCGAACGCATGAAGGTTAAAAACCTGAAGATAGGAGACAATCCGGACTGTATTACTCAAGAAATATTGACTGTCATTAACCATATCACGTGCACTCAAAATAAGAAAGTTGCAGTACAGTGGATACCTAGTCATGTGAACATATCCGGCAATGAAATTGCAGACATGATGGCCAAATTCCACAGCAGATATGGCGGCAATGTATTTCCTCGAACAATACAGTATTCTGATCTAGTTGGAGAATGGACCAGAAGCATCATTCCACTCCCCACCTCAACTCCGTGGTACAGAGGGATTAACGAGCCCCTTAAATTTATTACAACACTCAACAGAACAATCTTGGGTCACGGAAACACTCCATACTTCCGCTGGCTCATGAAAAAAATCGACTCCCCCCTCTGCTCATCTTGTGATCGACAGGAAATTGCTGACATGGACCACATCCTCAACAGGTGTACCAGATTCGCAACCCAGCGGAGAAACCTATTCAATGATCAGCATACGAGTATCACCAACCTCATCAAAACTGACTTCACCATTACTATTATGAGGGAAGTTTACAATTACATTGATGACTGTGGCATTAATTTTTAAACTCCACAACCATTAAACACCTTTACCTATACAGCCCATATCCCACAACCCATCCACCCCCCCCCCCCCCCCCCCTTAATCCACAAATATCAACCAAGAGCCGTACAACCTATGAACCACAAAGTTATACCGATAGCCAACCTATGAACTACAACATTAACCGATAGCCGTACAACCAACCCATGTCTGGCATGGCTGCGGCCAAGACAAGAACTTGGAAGAAGAAGAAGAAGACTATGCCGGTGTGTTTTTGTTGTGATAATCGAGTAGGTTTGGTTTTTGTCGGTTACTCTGAGCTTGGTCGAAGTCGGGTCGGTAGTCGGTACGTATTAGATTCCAATTGTAACGTTTGAATAGATATTGTATGGTAAGGTTTAGTTAAAATACTTGTCAGAAATCATTCGACGGAAAAGTAGCTGGTGTCTAGACTCTACGACTTGAGTGATATAATAAATTATGGGGATGGATGTAAGTTTCGTGAGACAACAACTTGGGGATAAGTTGGGAATCTTCCGGCTCATCGCTAATAATTTATATTAATCCTTAAACTTGTAAGGTTTGGCATTTCGAGAACAATTGATTCTCCACACTCAATGGATTGACTCCTCAGTGTATTCGCCGTCTTCATACTTAATTTACGAATGATGGTGTTGAAATCGGTCATTCCGTGGACTGACGGTACTATTCAAGTAGTGTTCAAGCTGAAACGGATTGAATAGTGTGATGTGTTGCCTCCTTTGAAGCTATAACAATGCCATAATGCTTAACAGTATTTAAAGATTATTTAATTGTGTTAATCGATAATTATTATTCTCCAGGTTCTTGTTCGGGGGATGAAGTAGATACATACACTTTACGAAATCCCAATGTCAGTGATGGAGAGCGAACAGGATGATCTTAAACAACCTACAGATGGAATTAAATTGGTTGAGTTACCTGGCAATAGGTGAGTCTTATCTGCAATTTTTTTTCGTATCTTTTTTGGTGTCAGTTTGGTTTATTATTCTCTGAATGATACACCTGTGTATTCGGTTCGGAAATTTTTTTTGGAACACCCCCTCAAAATTTGTTCTTTTACGTTTCAAGGTGTGTAGATTCCAAAAACGCTGTGAAGTCCTTGTCACGTGTTTATTATTCTGTTGGACATACATACAGAAATGTTGGCTGTTCATTTATTGTTTCTTTCATGCGCAATAATTGAAATAGCGATTTTTGATGGTTTCCAACAATTTTGGCCCCCAAAAACACGAATTAGGCTTTTTTTTAAAACAAATTATCTTTGATCATTGATATTGCTATTTAATTGTCTTGATTCACCTGTTGATTCCAGTGTTATACAAATTTATCGTGATTTCAGACAATTTCCCAAGTTTTTTACTGCATTTTTGAATCTATGCACCTTGAAACGTAATAGAAAAATTTTGAGGGGGTGTTGTAAGAATTTTTTGCTGAGCAAATACGTAGGTGTATTATTCTTAGAATAATAAAACAAAATACAATTTCCATCCGCCGTATCATCCATATCTACCTTAGCTTTGTGGGTCTCTTCACTGAGGTCCGGATCTTGCCGTATTCAGTCGTGAATAATAAACCCATGTGACAAGGACTTGCAGTGTTTTTGAAGTTTCAAGTAAAGAGGTTGAGCGAATTTGCTAATGATATTCTCGATTGCAATGGGTTCAAAACTCTCAGTCCATATGAAGCTTCCAAATACTAAACCGCTTCGGAGTATCGTGAATCCATAGGTACATAGATTTTAACGATAGGGTGTAAGAAATCTCTTCAGCCAGAACATTTGAGAAAAAGCAAAAAGTTGAAAATAATCGTGAAACCGTGAAGAATTGGTACCCTAGGTCCATTCAGGGAACCATAAAATATAGCATATTCTCTCTACCTATGTAGGTGATACATAATATTCACGATGTCTGCTGATTTGTCCAACTTCTTGTTTAATTTTTTTTAAATTAATTTAATAATTAACTGCCTCCTGGCGCTCCTGCGGGGTGCTCAGCTTTTGCCCCTATTTTGGTGCAGTTTATGCACTTCATTTTATCTGCAGCGCAGCTCCTTGTGTCATGGCTTCCGGCGCACTTGCCGCATATCTGCGGGCTGGTGCATGTTCTGGTAGTGTGGCTGTAGGACTGGCAAGAGAAGCATCATTTCACTTCCAGGAAGTCCTTCACTGTACATGACTGGTAGTCCAAGAAGACTTTCCCTGTCTCAAGTGCCTTGTACCAATACCGCGCCTCTAGATCAATCACCCATGACACGAACGGTGATCCTACGCATGTCTTGCCGTACTTCACAGTGTATAGGGGCATTAGAGCGTCCTTGGTCCACTCATCCCCCCATTTGTTCCTAGGAAGGAGTTGCTAGGTACTAGTGGTCTCCGAAAGGACTCTTAGGACCATGAGGCGTGGCCTTCGCTTTGGGGTGCCCTTAATCTCTGTACCTCCTGTTGTTTCTCTTGGCAGGTTTATGGTAGTGTCCCTATCGTCCTCGGAGTTGGCTCTTATCACGACGCCTCTCTTCTTGCTGTGCTTCGGATGTACTGGATGATGGTGCCATTGTGTCTTGAGTCTAGCCATTTTTTTAATCTTCTCCAGGAAGGGCTTGCTTTCTCACCTTCCGGGCGATCGATAAGCCTAGTTGTCTTCATCTTTCCTTTTTTTCACCTCTTCCTCTGTCTTCTGCTTCAACCGTTACTTACTAACCCATAATAACCATTGAATTACAGTTGACTTAGGCCCCTTTCACACCAAACGAATCCGAATCAATCAGAATCACTCCGAATCAAGTTGAATCTGATTGACCAAGATTCGGCTTCGAGCGCTCCGTTTAAATGTGAAGGGATTCTTTTCCCGCCTTCAGACCGGACGAATCTGGTTCAATCAGGTTTGATTCGAGGTCGCACTTGATTCAACCTGTCAGATTCCTCGTCCGGTCAGTCTTGAATCAACAACCATACGAGATGGACGTGGAGTTATTAATTTTAAAAGTTAAAGAAAATAGTGCCATTTATGACGCCAGTGATAAAAATCACAGCAACAGAAATCTCATATGTTCTGTGTGGAGGAAAATTGGCGAAGAATTAAACATTCCAGGTAAGAATTATATTGTACTCAGTAATAATAATCATTATTTCTATGTTAGATCATATGCCCGTATTGATTGTATTTCGCAATATTTGAGTTTTTCGGCTATAAATGAAAAGGAATTGTACAACAAACACCACACTGTGTATCACAAATATTTTAATAAAATAAATAGAAAATCTTTTTTTTTTTTATTAAGTAAAGTAAGTAAAAATCGTTTTCAAGTAAATACAGTAGGTAATTTCAATTTTGCCAAGGTATAAATCCTGCAGGCTGAAGAAAATACTCTTCCAGGTGGTTTCTTGTTGTGATTGCTTCATTTGTTCCTCTTCTCTGAGTGGTAGGTGGGAGGGATTGGCTATTTTCTTCATTCCAAGAGAAAAGTTCTTGATCCAACATAACATCTCTCGGGCTTTGTTGTTTTTTAATGAAATTATGCAAAACGCAGGCACACTTTATAGTCATATCTGTTTGGATGGCATCAGTTTTAATGGATACCTGCAAAACTTCAAACTTCTTTGTAAGAATTCCAAAAGCACATTCTACAGATTTTCGAGCGCGAGACAGTCTGAAATTGAAATTTCTTTTACTGAAATCTAGATCCCGTCGTGGAAAAGGTGTCATTAAATTTTTTTGGAGAGGGAAAGCTTCATCGCCAACTAGGTACATCTCTGTTTCGTACCGAGAACCTGGCAATGAGAACTGGCCTTCTGGTACGTTCAATTGGCGAGCGTTGTAACTTTTCCCCATTGCAGATTGTGTGAATACCGTACTATCATTTTCCTTTCCATAAGCACCAACTTCGATCATTGTAAAGCAAGCGTTAGCATCAGCAACAGCAAGCAAAACAACAGAATGAAAATCCTTGTAGCAATAAAAAAGTGACCCAGCATTTGGTGGGCGTTGTATACGGCAATGTTTGCCATCAATGCTTCCTATACAGTTCGGCATATTCCACTTCTCGTGATAGTCTTGCTATTTTCATCCATTCATCACGACTAGGAACACACATGTAACGGGGATGGAGAGCATCCCATAAAGCTTTCGTTGTTTCCTTTACTATTTCGTGGATGGTCGACAACCCAACACGGAAGTAGAAACTGAGAGAAGAGTACGAATGGCCAGTAATTACATACCTGCAAACAAAGAAAAACAATACAATTTATGTTAATTAAAACCTGGTTAATCTGTTAAACTATTTACAAATAAAATGTAATAATCAGTAAATTTATAAAGTTACATTCTCCTTATAATTTTCTTTGCAGGAGACCAACTGAAGGAAAAATGGCATCAACTACGTTCCAACTACATGCGTGTCAAGAGAAACGAAAAACACAAACCCTCTGGATCTGCGGCAAAATCAAAAACAAAATGGCCTTACTATGATTTGATGTCATTTTTGGACCAATTTTCAGAATCAAGAGACACTTCTGGGAATGTACAACAAGAATCACTCAACCAGCCAGAATTTGTTAGTGAACTTCAGGATGAAACCCCAACCCACGAAGACATACTTACAGCGGAGGAGAATTTTGAAAATAGTTTGGCTGCAAATACAGAACAACCAGAAACTTCAAATCCTACAGTCAATAAGAAGAAGAAATTTACGAGGAAAAGGCAAGCTGCAATAGATGACATCGATTCCCAGTATTTGACTGAATTGAAAAAAATTAATTCATCTCGGCTGGACGACAACGACCCCGACCGAATGTTTTTATTAAGTTTGCTACCATTATTGAAAAACCTGACTCCTGCAGATAACATGGACTTCAAACTTTACTCATTAAAGTTTTTGAAAGGCAAACTGAATCCAACGTCATCTGGCCACAATGTCACCTGGCAGTCTCAGCCGACTCAAATTGCATGGTCTGAGTCTCATAGCGATTTAACTTCTCCCGCTTCATCAACTTCTATTGCCACCTCAATGCATTACATTGAACCTGAAAATGGGAGACCCTCAGCGCCACAGCATTTCAATAATTATACAAATATTTAATGCAACTTTCAAATTATTGTAATACGAGTGTATGTTGTTCTTTAACCCATTCGATGCGGGAAAAAAAAAGTGATGTAACGCCCCATCCTGAAAATTTTCATGTTTGATATTTGACATTGCGGTTTTTTTATTCTCATTATTGTCCCTAATAATGAAAAAAATCGAAATCAGGTCATTTGCGCAATTTTTGGCGCATGGCATCATATGATGCCACACGTACGGTGGGTTGGGCAGAGTATGCAATCCCGCAACACTGGTTATGCTAACCCTCACGACGTCCGATTTTCTAATGATGAAATCACTGCCAAGAACCCCTAAGATTTAGATGAAAATGTTCTAAAAAATGCAAATACAATGTTTTGGTATTACAAAAAATAAATTAGACATTTATAAAACGAATTTACATTGTGTGGTGGTGATAAAATAAAAAATGAACAACTATTGTGGACTGCTATGTTATAATTATTTGAATGAAAGTAACAATGGAAAATTGAAACATTATGTACAGCAAAGTGGTAACGACCATAGCAATTCTAAAAATATGGGTAAAAATAATTCAGTAAAAAATGTAGAAAAAATGATTCTTGTGAATAATAGGTAATAGAAAAAAATGGAGTAAAATAATTGTTTTCAAAGAAGCATTATACAAAATGAACTCATACATAATTTATACATGAAGTAAAAAACATACATAAAGTTTTTTGTACATAAAATACTTATATAGGTATATATTTTTATTTGGTATGGTAGGACAGATAGCAGTCCCCCAAACACAGCCCTGGGTTTTCGGGACACCCTGGACAGTACGTGCTCACCATTGTCCTCTTTTTGTTTGAATGGCACACTCGGCATCTCACTTGCTTTTTCCTCCTTCCCTCCAAAGCACCGTGAACTCGAGGAAAGTGTGTTGTATCCAAAATTGGAGGGGTTCTTAGTTTGTCGGGTGGGGGTCGGTGCTGACACACTCCCGCAGAGGTAATCAATTATAGCTAAACGGAAATCGTATAGCTCGAGACGAGATTCGAAACAGAATATCGGCGGTACAATAAAAAAGCATTGAAAAGTAATATTTCAAAAATATGGAATGCTAATTTCTTGTACCACTTTATAGTTCTGCGTGGTAATGATAATAAGCCAAGTGTTGGTCGACTAAGTCAATACCTCCCATTGACTTATTATACATTATCACACACAGTGGTTTCTGAGACGATCCTCTCCGTCCTGTAAATTCCACCATATCTCCAGAAAATTCTGTTGATATCAATAAAACATCACGCTTATCCTTCCATTTAGTTACGTTGATCCCCTCTACGGAAGACCACCGCTGAATGGATTCACCGCGTTTTAGTTTTTTTTTAGTTACGTCAGAGGGATTATTTGCGCGGTTTGCACGTAGAGTCCCAGTGACGTAGGTATCTTGATCCAGAAGTGAGGCAGACAAATCCACACTATTGTAATAGTTGTCCATGTACAGTGCTCTTCCATCTCCCAATAGGGATTCCATCAACTTATAAACTACTTTTTGTACATGGAATGTACCTCCCACTTCTGGATCAGCAGAACCGGTGTAAACTAAAATGCGATGAACCATCCCATCAGTGTCGGTCATCATGTATAACTTCACGCCATACTTATGGCTCTTCATAGGCAAGTATTGGCGGAATGACAACCGTCCCCTCCAAGGTGCCAAGGATTCATCAATGCTAATATCTCTTGCCGGATCCAAGAGACCTTTCATATTAGTAATGAAGTAATCCATAAGGGGATTGATTTTGTGAAGAGGGTGAGGTTCTTCGACTGGACCCGCTAAATGAAATGACTGTTGCAAGCCTAAATACCTATCCCTCGACATAATTGATGAAAAAAATGGGAAACTAAATTTCTTATCCCTGCTCCAATAGTCTCGAACTCTATTTAGTTTCACAACTCCCATGTGAAAGGTAAGCCCAAGAAATCTTTTCATTTCTTCGACTGACTTGTCTTTCCAGTCGGTAATGCGAGATCTTTCTGTTACACCTACTCCACACAAAATCTCTGGAGCGTAAGCATTAGTCTCTCGCACCAGCAACTGAAATAACTCGTCAGTAAAAAGTAGATTGAAATAATCCTCGGGCTCACTTCCACTTGGGAGTCGCTTCAATCCTATATTTCCTTTGAATGGTAATTTAGCTTCACGCTCTGGGGTTGGGGGGTGTTCGAGCCAATCATATTTTCTATTTGGAGTGGTCCAAGACGGTCGGACAGTAGGTGAGGATGGGACAGGGGCGGGTAAGGGGGAGGATGGGCCTGACGCCGAGGGAGGATGAGGTGCAGATGGAGGAGAAGTGGTCAGAGATGGTATGGTCGTTTGAAATAAGTTGGAAGAGGTTTGAAGTGTTGAATGGGAAGGTGATGGTGGTGAGGGGAATTGAAATAGAGAAGGGGATGGGGGAAGTGGCCATGCTGCAGGTGAAGAAGGGGAAGGGGTGGGAGATGATATTGTGGGGATCCCTGATACGTCTACGATTGGGGGGTTTTCGTCACCAGAGTTTCCCGAAAACCCAAAGATGCTTCCCTCCTCATCAGACATGAGCACATCTAATATCTCCGCAGCTTCAGCATCTGTCATATTGGACATATACCATACTTTCTCATCACTTTTTTTTTTTGACGGGGTAAGAAGCGCTTCGTCACATGAAGAGAGATCTATAAGTAAATAAGTGGAGAGTCGTAAATATCTCATTAGTGGAAGGCCAAAAATATGACTCATGGCTAGCAAATGGCTTTGAAAATGTGGTCTTACCTGGTATCTTGCTGCTACCGCCAATGTTGGCCCAAGATGTTGAAGGCTTGCTGTCTGTAAAAGTGGAAAAACAACGAATCCATTTATTGAAATAATGTACCGTATATGAAAATTTCAAATGATTCTGACCTGAAATATAAGCCCCCCGTCCGATCCACATGCTAACTAATATTATATAGAACCGAAAAAAAAATCGTAATTTTATCAAAAACAAGTTATTGAGCATACCTTTATCATCCATCGCGTTTTTTTTCTCCAGCTTCTTCACTGGAAATGTCTCCACTGAAAGTACTGCAGGCTTCTTTACTGAAAGTAGGTAGTAAATAATATGAAATCAGAAAACTGGGAATTGCATGGTAAATATACCAATTATCTAAATTTTGAGGTTTATTATTTTTACTATGAATTGATTAGTATCCTAGGCAATATCTACGTTGAAATATTACGTTTAGACAAGAACAATCGGAAGAACTGGCTAAAAATAAGGAAAATTGACTTACCTTCGATTATTCGGGATTTGGAAATGAAAAAATTACGCTAGACACTTCCGAAACGTACTGGGTGACTCGCAGATTGTTACTGAAGGCATGGAAGAAGAGAGAAGGAAACTTCACTCCACGTAAAATGGCGTGCAGAGAAGCCCCCTTTCAGAGCAATCTAACGGAGGCGAGTGGAACTATCCATAGTGCATGCCTGTGTCGATAGAGCGCGGTGTGCCTGACATTCCACCCCCCCCCCCCCGACCGTGGCAACCTGACCTATTTTTGTCATTTGATATCAAAATAATATTTTTTGAGGTCATTTTAATGTTCTATTATCCATGGCGTGTTATGTTTCTGTTTTGCTTTACCTAACACTGCTTGATTTTGTAAATTCTTCTATTCATAGGAGTTGATGTAGACAAAAATTAGTTAAATGAAAAAAAATTACCAAGTAGTTACCCAACAAATAGGTAAATAACGACAACGAGTAGGTACCCAATTGAATTAATACAGGTTATTAAAATTGATAGTTTATTGATACAGTTGAAATACTTATTAAATTTGTTATGTACACTAAAACAAGGGGTTAGATATTTACAGTTAAAATATTAAGTATTTACAGCAAAAAAAGTAGGTAGGCATTTACATTTAAATATTAGGTATTTACAGTTCAAAAACATAAGTAATGATATTTACAGTAGGTACGTATCTAGTTGCTAAAATATTATTTACAGTTTTAATAATTTCTTTAATGAACCTCGTTTTAGAGATTCAGGGTCATCAATATTTCTGTTGGCATTTCTGACCACCCAAAAAATCCTATACTTAACAAAAAGTTGGGTCAGAGTCAACTCATGATCATCACGGCATAGGCCAAATGTAATGCCCTTGAGGGCTATAGCACTAACTATGCTTCTCGAAATGCCAACTTTCTGGCACCTGGGTTTGAACCCACGGGAGAAAATGCCTTCCATTTGAAGGAGAGCAGCAAATGCTCTGTCAGTGGGAAGGAAGAGATGACCAAATTCTTGGCCTAGCTCCTCGCTGTACGCTTTGAAGTAGGCCAAGAGTTGATGATTCTCTTCCAACCTACGATCTGACTCGTTTATTAACATTTGCTTGCACTCCAAGCAATTATGTTTCTTGAGAAACTTTCTCAAAATAAACCCACAGCAATAATGGAAGGCACTTTCTTCCGTAGGGTTCAGGGACACAAAGGTTTCGCCACATTCGTAGGTGTCATCCCCCTCGTCAGGCTCAGCTGCCTGGGAGGTAGGAGGCAACTTGCTTAGTTGAACAAGAGCAGTTTCGATTTCCTCCTCACAGTTGGAACTCCCAGACAACTTAGGCATTGAAGAGAGGGATAAAGATTTTAAACCAGTCTCCATTTGTTGAGCGGTTGGATGATCTGAACATCCGTGTTGCTGACGAACTATGGAGAACGTGTTTTCAAGCGCATCTTGGTTTATCAACCGCGTCCTGAGACTACGTTCTCCATAGTTCGTTTGCATGAACTCTGACAAATACAAGAGTGAACGGATGTTCAGTATCCAACCGCTCAAACAATCTGGTTGCCTGGGACAACCCACAAATTTGGCAGTGGAGAGAACTTTCAACATTTCCCAAAGGAAAGGCCTATGCCGCGACGAACCGCTTACTGGATACCGATAGCTCAATTTGTCCTGTGACTTTCTTGAACTGTTGAAACAGTCAAAAATATCGTTGAAGTCCAGGAGAAATTGAGCTGTCAATAAAGCTGAAGAGGGCAACTGTTTAGTCGCGTGAAGGACCAGCATAGCTACATTTAATGATCTGGAGAAAATTTGGGTGGCCAGCTTTACCTTCATTTTAGAAAAACCCCCTTTTCTAAAATCAATATGCTTGATCGATAGTTTTGGCGCGAGCCTAAAGCGAAGCGGGTCGTCACATTTGACTGTTTGAACAACATGTTCCCACTTCGCTGTAGCCCCACGCCAAACAAAGTTATATTTCACGAAACAGTTTCGAAGTGATTTAATTAAATGAGGGGAATCCCACATGAAAAATATTTTTCTCTCTCTAAAGAAGAAAAATGGCTTTTCATGTGAGATTCCCAGACCTTTGACGACTTTCCGATTTTTCGGCCCTTGGTCACAAACAACTGTGGTAATAACTAGGCCATTAGACTCAAGGGCATCAAGGCATTGGAACAGTGCCCCATGGATAACAGAAGAATTTTGCTCACTGCATGTGAACCAATGGCCCATCACCTGTTTCCATGGAGACACTGTTCCTTTTACCATGGCCACAAGAGCCTGGTTGGCAATCAAATCTTGTCGATTAAAACCATCATCAACAAGTCCCACTATGACGTCTTTTTTTGTATTATAATATAAATTCTTTTTAATCGACATTTCATCGAACACAAGGGTGCACAACTTTTGAGACGTTGGCCATTTGGGCACTTCTGACTTTAGAAAGTCTAGAATGTGATTGTGCACCCCTGTATTCAACGAAATTCTCGATTGGAATCTCTTCAATGTTGCAACACTAGGTAGTGTGAGCACTTTTCTGAGAAACCTGTACGCCCTAGGTGAATGATAATATACGCTTAGTGCGAAGTCCTTCATTGCACCCGACCATCTTCTCCCGTACTTGTTTAACCGGGACATTTTCATTTGAGCACAAAACAATTTGTGAGTTAGGGGAGGCATCCATGTTCGTGAGGAGGCTGCAATTTCGCCTGAAGTAGGTGGAGCTCTTCTTTGCTTCCTAGCCCTCGCTATCTGCATTTTCAAACGGTGTATCGTTTTCCTTGCGGCAACCAGCTTTTCGCATAATTTCAATTCCTTCTCGCTCTTCTTCCTTGTCGTATCTAAACAATAATTATTTATTATGTTAACAGGGGAAGGGTTTTAACACACAAATTTGGCAGGTATGAACCGAACTTTTTTAAAGAGGGGATAAAGCATTTGATGAATGATATAGTTTTGAGCCTCTACGATGGTGATTACCTGAAAGCGGTACTGCCATTGATGAGTTCATGTGGGAAGAGTCGAAGAGCTGCCGCCGAACGATACCTGTGACAATGTATCTTCAGTAAGCGTGTAGGTAGTGTATTAAAATACAAAATGAAGTTTGTAAAAACTGTGTTCCTATTTATGGCATATAATATATTGGACCATTAAAAGGTTTCTTAAAACTAAGCTGGAAGGTACCCGACAGAGTAGTTACTTCTCCAGTGGGCTAGACGTATGTTAATGAAAGTAGAAATCTTTGATTAAAAACAGCTTGAATACCGAAGATTTGAACCTAAGGAATTCCGATGGATCAAAACACTGAATCAATTTTAGTTTTACAGTTAGAAAGTCATTAAAAATAGTTGTTTCACACACAAATTCCGCTCATTATGTCACACAACTGTTTATATTTTTGTTTTGTTAAAGAAACTAGCTGGACTCACTGCCATCAATGGCGTTACACTGCACTTTTATCAGTATTTTCACCCCCCCCACGGTTAAGCTCCAAAATAAAATCCTAGAGATGCCACTACCACATACTATCATATACTGGGTGTAACATGAGTGATGCAAAACCTCTCTCCCACGTGTTCTACATCTAGTGTCCTATAACTTTTTTTTTCTCCGCTTAAAACCCCAATTTTTTCACTTTTAAGATTTTTTTCGAAATTCCGACCTCGTATCATTAACGCAGCTATAATTTCCTGTCTCTCTAACGCCTAACAAAATATTTTTAGAAGGATTTAAGGAGTGAAAATGAGAGTTTGAAAAGTGAATTTTGTCAAAATCTTAAAATCGTCTGATTTTTCAAACGCTTGGTGATCCTATTGATTCTTGTAGCAGAATAGCTAAAAAAGCATAAGCTAAAAAATGCGCCGAAACGTCAGCTTTCCAACGGACTAATCAAAACGTTTTTTGGAATTGATTTCAAGAGAGAAAATGAAGTTTGAATGCGAAAAAACGTGTTGTTTCCGGCTAAATCGTGGGTTTTTCATGAAGAATGTACCTTTTGTGAAGTCAACTATGGGGTAATTTTCAAATCGAATGGTGACACCCTCACATCATCTCCCAGTATTTGGTCGTTATTATCATTTTAGTCCAAGGGTGATGGCATTACAAAGAATGGAACTATGGAATTTAAGCGGGACTCTGTTTAATCCTTTATTTGCTCAAAATGCCCTCCGTTTTGGCGAATACAGGACCGGTTCGTTTGTGAAGGGTTCATAGGTGGCAGCGTAAAAGATAAGAACTCATCCCAATCAATCGTAGAGGTGCACAAACAACAGTCGTCTCACGGATCTTTCAATCCTCTTCACTTAACTTCCATAGTTCCATTCTTTGTAATGCCAACACCCTCGAACTAAAATGAAAATAACGACCAAATACTTACTGGGAGATGATGTGAGGGTGTCACCATTCGATTTGAAAATTACCCTATCGTTGACTCACTACTTCTCAAAAGGTACATTTTTCATGAAAAAACCACGATTTAGCCGGAAACGTTTTTTCGCATTCAAACTTCATTTTCTCTCTTGAAATCAATTCCAAAAAACGTTTTGATTATTCCGTTGAAAAGCTGACGTTTTGGCGCATTTTTTAGATTACCTTCACTATTATGCTACAAGAATTAATAGGATCACCAAGCGTTTGAAAAAACAGACGTTTTTAAGATTTTGACAAAATTCACTTTTCAAACTCCATTTTCACTCCTTAAATCCTCCTAAAAATATTTTGTTAGGCATTAGGGAGACAGGAAATTTAACGCTCTTTCCAACGGTATCTTCAAATTTGGATTTCCACTTTAAATTAAAGAAATTATAGCCTCTTTAGTGACACGAGGTCGGAATTTCGAGAAAAAATCTTAAAAGTGAAAAAAGTGGGGTTTTAAGCGGAGTAAAAAAAAAGTTATAGCACTTTTGGTCGGAAATTAGATGTAGAACACGTGGGAGAGGTTTTGCATCACTCATGTTACACCCCGTATATGGAGCGACACTACTACTACACCTACCTATGTACCTAATAGTAACAGACATACAAAACCATCATTTAACTACCTTGAGAATGTCTAGGGGTTACATCGATGTTGGAGGACCAATGAGAGCACTGGGGTTGAGGCAACTGAAGACAGTCATCTGAAACATTGCAATGTTTTAAAAAATGTAAGTAATGTAAACATTTGGTGCAAGGCTTCATAGTGCTTTCCTGACACATGCATTCAGTTTACATGGGTGGCATTGGTGTTTTCTTGTCTAAAACCTTGAAAAATGCTGTTTAGAACGACATTTTACGGGCTTCTGGAGCCTTCCAGAGTGGTTTTAGGGGGAGAGAGGTATTAGGTATCTTTTTCCACCTCATGAAGAGTAACTCATGTGAATGTTAGCATTAGCGTAAAACCATTAGATATACTCGTACAATCTACCTCGAGAATGTGAAGGTGTCGCATGAAAGTTGGATGACAGCAGTTGGGCTGGCCGACGAGAACACTGGGGTTCAGAGGAAGTTTGTGGATTCTCATCTGAAATCACAAAATCAATAAGTAGGTAGCTGATGTAGGTAGAGCAAGTTTTGGAGGATGGAGTGACTCGCCACGGAATAGACTGGAGAGCATTGAGCAAAATGTTATTATAATGATGTTGTAGTTGGTAAAGTGCTTAACTGCATTCAAAGAAAACCAAAAATATTTACAGCAATGCAGTATGACCATATGAACGATTTTTTGGAGAAATACATGAAATTGCCTTTACCCTTATTTACCGCCATTTTTAAACATTTTAAGCGATTTAAAGAAAAACTTGAAATCTCAAATTTTAGTAGGTACTGTTTTGCTCGGCAGCATATTTTGCAATTAAATCGATCATGTTTCTCATATACAAACTTTAGCTTATAAACATTACCCCCTCCCCCCCACCCCAAACATTTTCTGGTCATGCTGTAATTTTTAAAACAAATGTATTCAACAGTTGGTTGAAACTCAGATTTGAACACTATTTCAGTTGATCTATCTTGGCTCACGTCCAAGTATGGAGTTGAGACATAGGAATGAACCAAGATAGATCTACTTATATAACTTTTGCATAGGAGGAGAGCTGGCGTAGGTACTGTGTTTCCTAGTACGTGTTTCATTCTGTTTCTCCCTCTACTATTTCTTCCACTTACACTGGAAATGCGGAGGAGGCGTATTCAGCTGGGAGAGCATTGGGGCTCCATGTGGTCCATGGGAAATGTGTGTAACACTCCGGGCGTTGTCACCTGAAATTTTAATGTTTCCTTCAGCATTTTTCATTTTGGGACCTTGCATAGTTTTCTACAAAAGCCATCTATTTAGTTTTCTACAAAACAGGTAGGTAATATAGTAGTTATTTTACACTTTCCCAAAATGAAGTAGGTACATTATCCGCAAATATCATTCGTACTCATAAAAAGACTAACGTCAGTTTCATCAAAAAACCTTAGAACAGTTTTTGAGAATATACCAAAAGAAGTGCTATAATTTTTGAGAAAATACCAAAGAAATGCTACATAATTTTTGCCTAGTGTCTCCCTAATGAAGAACTGAACAAGCTGATATTTCTGCAGCTTCGTTTTACATCGGTTTACAAATCAAGTCTCGTGTATTTCCACTTTGTTAACGTCGCAATCGTGTTTGTTATCTGCACACACACACACACACACACACACACACACACACACACACACACACACACACGTACATCTGTTTGAAACGTAAACAGTGCGTTTATGGTATAAACCCAATCAGAGATTTGTTTTTCAGGCCGACTTACTTGCCCTTCCCTTTCTTTCAAGTCATGATATTAAAAATAATGAGTAGTAGCAACCCATCGTTGGTTGGGACAAAGGATTATCGTGCAACTTAAAAATATGCCCACGTTTGCTACCATCCAACAAAGACCTTAGAATTACCTACCTATACTACCTATATTTCGCAAACCATATAATTAGTAGATTTTAGAGACAGCAGAATTAATTATAAGTAATGAGACATTACTAACGTGCTATTATCTTTATTAGGTATTTTAGTATATACCTACTTAAGTAATGTAAAAAAGTATTTTAGCGTACTTGTGCAGGACAATTTTCTTGTATCTTCTTTTGTTCTCTTCTTATACGTCCTGGTCACCAGTTTGGAGACATGAGGAGAGTGAGGTGAAAGCGTGGATTTTCCCAAAGGCAAACTGGGCGGAGAATGGGACAAAGAAGTACGTGAAGGTTGTTTGAATTCTGTTGTAGGATCAAAAGGAGGGTTATCAGAAAATTGACGGATAGAAGGGATGGCGAAAGGGAACAGAAGTTTGGAATGACCGGATACTTTAAAATCCGTTTGTTTAAAATGAATTGAACAAACTCGGATGGTATTCACGACAGTTTCTGGTGTTTTTCCCATCAGATCAGGACGATTTACAAAAGTAATCCAGCTTTTCTGCCTACAACAAAAACAAATTTATGCTCGTTTACTACACTGCCTGTTATTAAGATGAGGAGAGCCGACATTTCAATAGGAGTACGACAATGGTACTAGTATGTGCAGTGAATCGTGAAGCGTTTCTCATTTCCACGACCAGTGTGAAATGGGCCACAGACCCATTTCACACTGGTTTTCCACGTCCATCTACCACGAAAAACGGACGATTCCACCCAAAACTGAAAGCATGAAAGCTATTTGACCATAGCACACGAAAAAGAAAAATATAAAATGAGAAATGTAGTTTTAGATAAGTACCTACCCAAACATAAAAACAGCTAAGAGTAGGTATACACAAGTAGGTAGGTAAATACCTACAATTTATTGTTGTACTTGCTGTTGAAATTGTAGTATACAAACGATAATGAAACTAACTTACTTTTCTGCATCTAAGGGTGGTCGATGTAAAGATACGTGATCTTTACAGGCAGACCGGCTGCACCACTTGACACAACACTTTCGCGGAGGCGTCCTGCTTGCCCTGGAGGCAAGCAGTGGAAAACTGTGTCACAGAACTATCTAGATACTACTAGGAATGATGAAGACGATAAAAATTTTAAAACAACGACGCAAAATGAAAAGTAATAAAGTAAAATATACTGGGCAAGGCACAAGATCAAAAATATCAAAATGGTGGATCGCGGAGAAAACCGAAAACGAGAAAAAGCCGTTGAAACGTGGCTACCGCGCGGAAGGGAAGGTGAGGGGCGGAGCGTGGAGGTCTTGTGATGCACTAGCAGCGCTCGTGATGATTAGTAGTACTACAAGGCTACAAGCTTACACTCGCCTCCACTAGGGACCGGGCTCGTCGAGGCGAAGAAAAGGCTGCACCCCATTTTACATGGAGTGACTTTTCCTTCTCTCTTCTTCCATGCTGAAGGGCTTGCAACTGTGCGAGGCAGGTAAAGACCGACAACCTAACGGTCGGAACGATTAGAAGGGAGGGGCTCACAAAGAGAGGCATGGCATCATATGATGCCACCCGCACGGGACGAAAAACCACCATGGCATCATATGATGCCATCCGCACCGGATGGGTTAAAATAAAAATATATATACAGATTTTGTTTTTTTTTGTTTTTAGTTTTACGTCCTTTATTGTGTCAGGATGACTAATAAGACGGGACCTATCGTATTTTACGTGGAATCCGGTAAAGTTTTTCACGCTTTAACGATCTCAGCCATTGTGGCCTACATATACAGATTTAATTAATTGATTTTAATAATTATACAAATATCTAATTCAAGTTTCAAACGATGAGTGTATGTTGTTCTTTAAAATAAAAAATATATACAGATTTAATTAATTGACAGTTTATTACCTGAGACAAATTGCGAGTCGTTCCTCGGCTGTGACAGACTTTCTATAATTTGTATCCAGTTTCGAGATTTCAGGTCCCACCAAATCCAGCAGTATTACGAACAATTCCTCACTCATTCGGAAGAAGTCATAGAATTTCTTCTCATCATTTTGTAGGTCAGGATGTAAATGATGAAACATACCAAAATCCGGCCTTTTCCTATTTATGTGATGTATCCACAATTTTCTTGTTTTCTGTTTCCGCCGTTGCCTCCTACGAAACACTATTGCATTTAAAACAACTGCGTCCATGATGATAGCTCAAAAGCAACTAAAAGAAGGAAAACAAAAAGAAGATGAAAGGATTTTTATAGATTCAGGTTGATTCAGCTGGTGTGAAAGAGTGGAAATGACGAATCAGATTCAACTTGATTCGGAGTGATCCAGATTGATTCGGATTCGTTTGGTGTGAAAGGGGCCTTAAGGGAAACGGCTGTCTTCAGTTCTGTATCAGAATCAAGGCGAATCTGATTGGCCAAGATTCGGCAACAATGAAATCTTTCAAAATGCTTTGAAACGCTCCTCCATCAGTTTTCGCGTTCACATCCACCAAATCCGGTTGATTCCGCCTCGTATCAAGCAGCCAGCTGATTAGGCTTGTCAGAATCTTCGTCTGGCCATCAGTCATGAATCCAGTCAATCCAGTGTTTCATCATCATCGATGTTGAAGTTTTAATATTAAAAATCGAAGAAAATTCGGGTTGATTCAGCTGGTGTGAAGACATAGATACAACGATTCAGATTCGCCTTGATTCTGATTGATTCGGATTGCTTGGTGTGAAGGGGGTCTAAGTCAACTAGTGGAGTTGTACTCTTAAAATCCAAAAACCACCAACAAAATTCATTGAACCATATTACTAGCATAATTTGGTGCTCAGTGATTGTTCAAGAATATGTACTATGTATATGTGAACGAATTGCGTAAGTACAACAAATAAACAAGGAAAATTTTCAATAATGAACGTTTGGAATTGAGCGTGAAGGAAAAAAAAAGGTTAACCCCCCTTCAAAAGTTGATGGTTTCTGTTTCAAGGTAGGTACGTAGAATCCGAAAATGGAATAAAAAAATTCATTCCGTTCGCCGTACTTCGTTTTTTCTTAGTTACCATGAACCAAAATTAATGAAATTTGGTTTGTAGATCCCATTTTGGGTCTAGTTGGTCCGCAAAGCTGTGTTACTGTCTCTCATCTCTGAGGTGTGAAAAATAGGGTTGAAATTCCCAGGGTGCCGTTATCTCGACTTTTTATTATTTTTTTTTTTTTGTAGCATTGTACGTCCTGCCGTTCGTTCACAGTAAGGCCCTGACCAAAAAGCTTCGTAAACATGATCGTGATTGAAGCGGTTTTTTTTTTTTTTTTTTAATAATGGGACGGGTACCGAGCCCCTAGTCAATGAGACCTAAAAGATCTATTTTGACATCTGTCCCTATTTTCATTTAAGAACCCGGTTGATGGCCTCTTCTTACGGGTGATTCTCCGGCAACATCGGTGGTGTTAATGAGCCCCTTCCCGAAGTGCCGGAATCGTGTTGATGCTACAGCAGGGCACTCACATAGGATGTGCTCTGCTGTTTCCACTGCCTCAGTACAGAGGCGGCAGATATCAGTACTGGCTTTGCCGATGTTTTTAAGGTGGTACCTTAGAGGGCAGTGGCCAGTGAGTAGACCGACGATGGTACGAAGGTCTTTGAGCCTCATTGATAGGAGGGCTTGCGCCCGCTTTTTGGAAAAGCTTATCAGCCGCTTTGATTGTCGCAGCCCAGGGGTGTTGCTCCAGTGAGCGGCCCTTTGTTCGTCTTCCCATTTTTTTACTTGTAGAGCAATAAAGCTCCTGGTGATCCCGAGCTGTGGCTCGGGACCATATGGGATGGACTCCGATGCCTTTTTAGAAAGGCAATCAGCGGTCTCGATTCCCTCATGGCCGGGCACCCATAGCAGCGTAAGTTTGTTGCCACGGGCAGCCCCCTTAAGGGAAGTCAGGCAACTCCAGGTCAGCTTAGATGTTATAGAAAAGGACGAAATGGCCTTTAAAGCTGCCTGGCTGTCAGAGAGGATGTAGATCCTTGCGCCTTTGAGTCTTTTCCTGGCAACCTCTTGCGCACAAATTTCTATAGCATGGGGTTCTGCTTGGTAGATAGTAGCTGTGCTGCCAAGGGGCTTGGCCAACCTAAAGTTTGGCCCATGTACCCCGAGCCCAGCCCTACCCCCCATCACAGACCCGTCTGTATACCAGACTAGTGAGCCTGGTTCAAATTGAGGCAGGCCTCTTTTCCAGGTCTCGCGATCATTTATAATGACCTTAAAGGGAAGGTCGAAGTTCTTTCTTTCCAACATGAAATCGGGAACTGACCGAGTCACTGGGTCTGTCCTGATAGTATCCAGTATACTCAGATGACTCTCTCTGTATACAGGCGTCTTGATCCTCCCCAACTGCTGCATTCTTGATGCCCCCAGGTAGGCAGTCCTCTGCACATGAATGTACAAAGGAGGTGCAGTTGGTGTGGTATTCATGGCTCCTGTTATGCCTAAGCACGCCTGCCTTTGGAGTTTCCGAAGAACCTCTTGTGCTGTCACTTGGCAGGATTTTTGCCACCATACCATTGAAGCATAGGTGACCATGGGTCTGACAATTGCTTTATAGGCCCATGCTGTCATGGTGGGTGTCAGGCCCCACGTCTTGCCGAGCATTCTGTGGCAGGACCACAATGCCCGTGTACCTCTACTGATTGTGTACTCCAGATGCTTGTTCCAGGACAGTTTCTGGTCCAGCATAACCCCCAAATATTTGACCTCAGTGGCGAGGTTCAGCCTCTTACCCTGAAGGCTAGGAGCTGTTAGAAAGAGTTTCCTTCTCTTAGTGAAGGGGACCACGGTGGTTTTCTCAGGGTTTAAATGAAGCCCCTCTTTTGAACACCACCGTTGAACGACATCTAGGGCACCTTGCATCCGTCCTGACACAGTGTTGTCAAACTTGCCCCTTAAAATTACGTTTATGTCGTCCGCATAAGCTACAACTTCGTAGCTGGCTTGAGATAGGATCTCAAGCAGTTCATCAGCTACCAGTAGCCACAACAGGGGGGAGAGAACCCCTCCTTGGGGGCATCCTTTGCTGGCCACCACAGTGATACTCTCCTCTCCCTGTGTGGTTGTGATAACTCGGCTCACCAGCATTGCCTTTATCCACTTGATGGTAGGGTCATTGATCCCCTTCTTTCTCGCTGCTCTTTCAATGGATGCATAGTTGGTGTTGTCGAAAGCACCCCCTATATCCAGAAAGCAGCAGAGGGCTATTTCTTTAGTTTCTAGAGCCTTTCAATCAACACCACAGTATCGGACAAAGCCGTCTCCGTTGATTTACCCTTTTGATAGGCATGTTGGGCCTTATTCACAGGGTTAATTAAGAGATGGTCATCTCTGATCATCTGGCCAATTATCTTCTCCATGGCCTCTAACAGAAAGGATGTGAGGCTGATGGGTTTCTGCGATTTGGGCTGTGTGGAGGAGGTCTTGCCCGCTTTCGGTATAAACACCACCCTCACATTCCTCCACACCTCTGGGATGTAATCGAGTGCAAAACTTGCGCTGTAAGTCTTTATGATGAGGGGAGCCAGCATGTCCAGGCCCTGTTGAAGCAGCGCCGGGAAAACGCCGTCGCCCCCCGCAGACTTATACGGTAATGAGTTAATTGCCCATTTAACCTTGTTGGAAGTAAAAATCTTTTTGGCTTGTTTCAGGATGCCTCTGTCTAGCAGGCGGCTTGCATTTTCGGCATCCTGCGCATCGGGGCTGTAGCCCCCTTCCATGACCGTGGAGTCCGGGAAGTGTACCCCCATGAGCAACTCCAGGGTCTCCCTCGTGTCACTGGTATAACTTCCATCCGCCTTCTGTAGTAACCCAATTGGGTTTGGTCTATCCTTGGACAGAACTCTCTGGAGTCTGGCAACGGCAGAGACACCCTCCAGTCCTTCGCAGAAGCTCTTCCAGGACAACCGTTTTGCTCTTCGTAGGGCGACTGTGTACTTGGTGTGGTATCGTCTATAGGTGTCCCATTCACCGTTCCTCATAGCCCTTTTAAAGAACCTCCTCGCTAAGGAACGGAGTCTTGCCAGCTCACTGTTCCACCAAGGAGCATCTCGGTTGCTCTTCTTGGTAATAAGTCGGCAGCTTTCTTCGTAAGCCTTGATTATTGCCGCTTGCATTTGCCGTGCAGAAGAGTCTAGCTGCTCCGGCGTGCATATATCCCCATCGAGTCCATCAAGTTCATGCCTTAAGATGTCCCGATAGAGTGACCAGTCAGTATTCTTCGGAATACGGTATGTTTCTACATGTGGCTGGTTAGTCTCTAAATTAAACATAACATACCTATGATCAGACAGCGTTATTTCGTCTGATACGTGCCAGTTAGTCACATAGTTAGTTACAAAGGAACTAGCTAGGGTGAGGTCAAGCACCTCTTGTCGTGACCTAGTAACGAAGGTATTGAGAACCGTCACCTGGCATGCAAGCATGTACTCTAACACATTCTCACCTCGTTCATTTGTGTTGGTGCTTCCCCATACAGTGTGGTGAGCATTCGCGTCGCACCCTATTAGGAATTGGAGATTCCTCTGCTGGCAGAAATCGACAAGGCGTTTCACTTCTTGGGGAGGAGCTTGTAGCTCTTCACCAGGGAAATAAGCCGACGCCAGCACAATTCTTCGGCTTCCTGATGGAGTTCGCTCCTCTAGCATAACTGCTGCAAGGCCCCTAGAAGTGAAATCTGGCATAGCTATATAGGATACACTATGATCTACAAGTATTGCTGCTCTACACCTTTCAGCTTCCCTGCAGTATATCAACTTACCTGAGCTTGAAGGTATTCCTTTTATTCTTCCTTTTCCCGCCCACGGTTCTTGTATCAGGGCTATATTGAGTCTATTCCTGGCAAAGACCCCACAGAGGGCGGCTGAGGCCGCTTCAGCCCTGTGGAGGTTTACCTGGACGAGACTCAGCCCTGATGAGGCACTCATCGCCTTCTCCTGCCACCCCTTCCCTTACGACGCCATTCTTCTGGGGGGCGGCCAGGCTTCCTCTTCTTCGAACCATGAAGCTCAGGCCTGAACTGCTTCATGGTCCGTTGCTGACCCCCACCTCCCTCAGTTGAGGTGACAGGCCTCTGGGTGTTGGAGGTCGGAGTAGTGTTTTGCCTCTGGATGTCTGAGGTTTCCTGAGATGCTCCCCTCTGCATCCCGGAGGTGGATGGAGCATCTTGCCTCTGCAAACCCGAGGTCAAGGGAACCTCTCTGCTCCTAGGAGCGTTGAGCTCTGGACTGGGGACACCGTTCCAGACGCGGATGGAACAGGCCCAGGTTCCCCCCAGGACGCCGTGCATTGCTCCGGTACAGTCCCGTGGGTCTCCCTGCCCTCACCCTCCTCGTCTGTTCCCGTCTCCCCCTCTGTCTCGCTTGTGGCTCCACTTTTTCGTGACTTGGCTTTAACCAGCCTCAAGTTGGCTTTGCCAAACTTGAAGTTCACGCGGCCACTGGTTTTCAAGACCGCTGCTGAGGCAATGTCCACAGACATGGCTATTACGGCCATGGTCCCCTCATTTTTACCGGACAGGATGCGCCAGTGATCCACGTGAAGGCTCCGATTCTGACCTCGCAGGAGGGCAAGAATCTTAGCATCCTCATCGTGGGCGCTGGCAGGGAAGTATCCCATAACAACCTGGGGGTGTGGGAGCTCGGCTCCTTCTACCACCCTGAGCTTAGCATCCGGCCAGGGACGACCTGCGCCGATGAGGCCCTTGAGCCAGTCGGCTGTCACCCTGGTGTCACAGGTGATGGAGAGCCATCCTCGGCGATAATTGGAGTCCAGGAACGAGGGCTCAGGCCCTTTCTCATCCAGCTCCGTGATCGCCTTCGTGATAAACTCCTGAATTTCGTGCATTTGCCCGAACGTTAGCAGTGTCCGGGAAATCAGCATCAACGATGCCAACCTTCCAACCAGCAACTGCCGTGCTATAAGAGCCACGATTTTCGGAGGGTTTAAAGGATACCCTCTTCTTTTTAGTGGCTGCCTTCTGGCTGTCCGGAGTAGTGTCAGCTGAGGTTCTCCTCCTCTTATCTCCCGTTTCTTGTGACACTGCTCTCTGCTTTTTGCTGAAAGGCACGTGTGTGCGGGCCAGCACCACTGCTTCCTCAGGCGTCTTTCCCTGGCGTACATGCCAGGAGAAGCACCTCTTGCCCGCTCCACTCAGCGCCAACAGCTGCTTCCGCCATTCAGGCCGCTGGACGGGAGGAGCCCCAGGCAGTAAGGCCTGTTGACCCCCAGCTGAGGGCAGCACCGAGTCCCGAGGGGCCTCTGTCGCCGCACCCAAGCTGCCGTCCGCAACCTCCATGGCTTCTGCTACACCTGAGGATGGAGGACTATTAAGGAGTCTCTCTTCATCCTCAGTGGTGAAATTGCTTTCACCTAAATGGAAAAGATTTGATAGATTATAATTTTCTTCTGACATAAGGTTTAGAAGATCAGGGTTCTAAAAGGCCTAGAGCTCACCCTGATTGCCCTAGACCGGCACTTACTGAAACCGGGCGTCGCCAGGACCCGGAGTTCGCTGTTAATGGCTAAGCTCACCCTTAGTCACGCATCCATTGGCACAGCTGTTCCACCTTGGATTGGTGGCGGGTTAGGAGAAAAGAAGAAAGGTAAGATACAGGAAGCAAACGAACCGATGGAGGGCAGAAGGGGAAGGATAGAGCAGGGTGGCCACCGGTCAGGGAAGTCAGGGAAAAAAATGTTGGTCAGGGAAGTCAGGGAAAAGTCAGGGAAATCGAGTGGTGAGTCAGGGAAAATTACTGCATGTCCGCCGTTTTCTTGAGATCTTCAACTGACGCGCCTTATTTGCCGCCCTGCTCCTGTCCGGTCATCTGATAGGTTCAGAGCGTGCAACGCGAGCGAGCGCACCTAGCGGCACGGAGTAGAAGATGTCATCACTGCCCCATCCGTCCCATCAGCTCCCCGCAGGACTGTGGGAAGTTTAGTGAATACGAGTGGGAAGTTCGATTATGAACTAGTCGATAGGGTACTGGAACAGTAATTGATGGCGTTCGAATGTTCGTACGAGGTATTCTTCTTCCACTTCCACCAGTTTCTTTCCATACGTGAATTTCCCTGTATTTCACAATTACATTGATGGTATCGATGTTTATCATTGATAATTGAACGGTATCGTCGATGTCCGATAATATCGGTCCTTTCATCATCGATGGTAAAACATGGAATGTCGAAGTCAAAACATCGATGTTTGGATAACATGTACGAGTACGATCGATGTTCCAGCCCAAAGAAAGTATTGTAGGGGGTTCTGCATGTGCCTCCCACCCCACCCCTTCCATTGTCATTTTGGTTTATTATTCTGTGAATAACACACCTATCTAATCGCTCAGCAAAACATTTGTATAACACCCACTCAGATTTTTTTTCTTTTACGTTTCAAGGTGTGTAGATTCCAAAAATGCAATATCCGTCCGCCGTATCATGCATATCTGCTTTATTTTCGGTCAGAGAAATTCGTTCTTTCGCTCCAAAATTGGTGGGAACCGTTCATTCGGGCCAAAATTGGTGGAAACCATCAACAGTAGCTATTTCAATAATTGCCAAATGCATTCCAAAAATGCAGTGTCCGTCCGCCGTCTGCGGTATCAGGTATACCGGCTTCATTTTCGATCTAAAAAATTCGTTCTTTCGCACACATGCTCCATTTGGGCCCTAGTTGTGTCCCGAAACGTTGCAGCCCGATCGGAATATACCCAAGGGTGTCATGGGTGAAAAATGGGAGTAAAAATGGGGATATATTTAACTGCACGGCAAAAAAAGGTATTTTCCCTTCTGCGAATCTCCATCTAAAAAGATTATCTTCGCTTCAGAAAAAGTAAAACTCCCAGCATAAAGTAAACGTCAATATTGACTCCAATCACGGCTAAATAGGTGATCAATACCAGCGTATTATTCGATCACACATCAGAAAAGGGGTTGGCACAGCAAAAAAGGGGTTTTGCACATATTTGATGTGGAGTTGGACATTTCTACTGTGAGAATCCTTCTTCTGCCGTTATAATCAATTTCTGGAAGGGCAATAACAAATTTGAACGTTGAATCACCTTATTAGACGGGCGTCTCCCAAATTAGCCGTGCGACTCCCAAATTAGCCGTGCGATTCCCTTTTTTGATGTGCGAAGTATTTTTTGGACGTGTGTTTGAATTAAAAGCTGTTATGCCCGCCTTTTATGTAGGGAGTAACCTCTATTTTGCCGGGCCGATAAATCACACCTGTAAAAATGGGGTTTTTTGGTGTTTTAGTATAACACATTTTCCACGTTTTTTAGGACGTGGAAGTGGTTTTTGTCCAAAGAGTGGAAAATTGAGGTATTACAAGGTTCAGCCTTGCACACAGTTTGGGTCCCCATTTGGGAACACATTTAGCTCTTAGTTGAGCTCCGAAGTTCAAATACACCCAGGGGTGTTAGGGTGAAAAATGGGTGTAAAAATAAGGTTTTTCGAGGTTTTTTTTAATAGTGAACATGAGCTTGTGAGGTATCGTTTTCCATGTTTCTTAGGGCGGGAAGGCCGAATATGAAGATGATTTTGACCAGAGAGTGAAGAATGGAGAGGTTCAGCTCCCAAAATTCTTTTTTCATGAGTCAAAAACCTGGGAAATTGTTTTAAACCACCTTGAACTTGTATAATAACACTAGACGTAGTTTCAACAGGTGAATCAATGATCAAAGACAATTCTTCAAAAATCGGAGCTTATATTGTGTTTTAGGGGGCCAAAATTGGTGGAAACCATCAACAGTAGCTATTTCAATAATTATTGCCAAATGCATTCCAAAAATGCAGTATCCGTCCGCCGTACGCTGTCCGCGGTATCAGGTATACCGGCTTCATTTTCGATCTAAAAAATTCGTTCTTTCGCACACATGCTCCATTTGGGCCCTAGTTGTGTCCCGAAACTTTGCAGCCAGATCGGGATATACCCAGGGGTGTTATGAGTGAAAAATAAGTACTTCTTGTGTTTTAGCAACATGTTGGTAACATGAGATTGCTGTCACTCATCTCTAAGGGGTTGAAATGTCCAGAGAATCCCTCGGAAAATTTTAATTTTAGGTGTGGGCTTTTTCGTATTTTTAAATACATAGTTTGATTTTTTTCTGAATTTTTGAGACCATCAGGAGTACCTATTCTACGATGTTGCCATAAAATTTGCTATACAATTTTCCATAAAGAGCAGGGTGAAAGTAGGCTTCAAGCTGAGTTGAGATCGCACATCACTGGTCTCTCGGCTAGCTGGGATCTATAGCACAGTGGTCTAAGTGACGGATTTTTGCGCCTATGTTCCCGAGATCGAAACCCTATCGGGACTTGAATCCCGGTAGGGTTCATTCTGGAGTGAATTGTTGAATTCACTCCAGAGCAACAATTTTCCCTTCAGAACTTTTTTTCTTTTTGCCATTTTAGCTACCTACTGTTTTTCACTGTTAGAATTAATTTAGCAACATCTGACACGTGATTTAGGTAGATACCTAATAAAAGAGTACGGGGTTAGGTACTAAGCTACTGAGGTTCGTGATCTATATAGAAAGGTTATCTATACCGAGAGCTGTGATCTGTAACAGAAGGGTGTTCTATACGGAGAAGTGTGATCTATAACAGAAGGGTGTTCTATACAAAACCGTTGTGTAGGGATTTGCAGCGTTTTTTGTGCTGACGCTTGGTAGTTCGGTTTGCTGTACGCTGGTTGGCGTTTCTTGTGCCCTCTAAATCAGAAATTTATTTAGGTTAGCACATTAGTAAATTAACTTACCCTTTAGACATTCAAATTTGACAGGGAATATGCTAATATTCAAGCGGGGAAATCTGGAAAAGGGTGGATGATTCGGGCTTCAAAAATCTCGGAAAGTCAGGGAAATTGACATAAAGGTCAGGGAGAAGTCAGGGAAAAGTCAGGGAAAATGAAAATCCTGATCGAGTGGCCACCCTGATAGAGGGAAGGGACATAGGAGGGTAAGGACTAGGAAGTAGATGTCTACGAAATTTAAGACATATTTATATCAAAAGGTGCGTAAATGTTCAATAAATGCCGATTTACACTTCATGTTTTTTCGTACCTCTACTCATATTATCTACCCCATACCTTATCGGTTTTTTCAAGTTGTTTCTGTCCCTCAGGTTATATTGATCCCTAGTTTCATTTCCGTTCTCATTGTTCATTTCATTACTCTTACGAACTTTTTTCAATAGGTCTTGTCTATTTCTACGGTACAATTTCTTGTTTTCACCTTCTATCCAAAAGGACCGCGGAGTGTTGGCGTTCTCTACTACCTTTCCTTTTTTCCATGTATCCTGATACCTAAAATAAATCTCATCCTCTCTTTCGATTCTTTTCAGCTTTTTTGTGTTTTTATCATGTTGTTGTTTTTGAGATGATTGCGATTTCTCAATACGATCTCGTAATATCACTCGGTTTGGTACTTTAGGCTCTAGTATGCCATCATTTAGGGTACATTTATCTCTTAGCATTCTATTAAATAATAACTGACTAGGCGAGAAACCTGTTGAATTTACTTCGGTATTTCGGTAATGGAAAAGTAGCGTATAGGGGTCTTGATTAGATAGTTCTGCTTTTTTGAGAATAGTCTTACAAATTTTAACTGCCGATTCTGCTATCGCGTGACCTTTAGGATGGTGGGGGCTGCTTGTAACGAGTTTAACCCCATTTTGTGATAAAAACGAGACAAACTCTCGGCTGTTGAAAGGACTATTATCGGAAACAACAACTTCCGGATAGCCATGCGTTGCGAACATTTTGTTGCAAATTTTGATGATGTCCCTAATTGTTTTAGTGTTCAACCTCGATAACTCAATCCATTTTGAGAAATAATCTATTGTTACAAGATAATTTTTATTCTTATATTCTAGAATGTCCATTGTTATTTTTGTCCAGGGAAGAGTAGGTATGGTGGTAGTGATCATTGGCTCTGCTGCATTTTTTGAAAGGCATTCTGAACAAATTTGGCATGAAGTTATTAACTGTTCTATATCTAAAGACATGTTAGCCCAGTAAAACTTCTTTCTTGCGTTTGCACGGGTCTTACCAATGCCTAAATGTCCTTCATGCAGTAAACCTAGAACATCCTTCCTCAGTTTTGTAGGAACAATGACTTTATCACCAAATAGGAGTATACCATCTTCCCATATGAGCTCATCACGAATTTGGTAATATTCTTTGACGGCAGGATTGGGTTTGTTCGGCCATTTGGTATTTAGGTACTTGATTACTTGACCTAAAATCGGATCATTTAACGTCTCATGGGCAAATTTTGTTTTACGGTCCTCTGACATTACTTTACTGATAACCGAATGTACAACATAAGACAGTTCGTCGTCGTCTACCGGCTCTGGGCCAACTGTGGCCCGAGAAAGGGTATCGGCAATTACCATTTTACTACCTGGGAGGTAAGTTAGCTCATAGTTATATTTTGTTAGTCTAAGTATCATTCTCTGTAGTCTACTAGGTATTTTATCAATGTTTCTCTTCACAATACTAATTAATGGTTTATGGTCGGTTTGAACGGTTATTTTTCTGCCATATGTGAAATAATGAAAGTGCTCTACTGCATGGCAAATTCCCAGCATTTCCTTCTCTATCATGGCGTAGCGTTGCTCCGTTTTCGTTAACGCTCGAGAAGCAAATGCTAATGGCCTGCCGTCCTGCAGCAGGGCACAGCCTAGACCATCTTTGCTGGCATCGGATTGAACAATTAACTGTTTCTTTTCATCATAGTATGAAAGTACCGGACTTGATGATAGTATTGATTTAATTTTGTTAACTGCCGTTGAATGTTCTTCCGACCACAACCATTTAACATCATTTTTAGTCAGGTTCCTTAGCGGAGCAGTTAGGTTTGACAAGTTAGGTATAAATTTCCCTAAATACTTTATAATTCCTAAAAATCTCAATAGTGCTTTCTTATCACGGGGTTCTGGCATCCCCGAAATTGCTCTCAATCTTTCTGGGTCAATTTCTAAACCTTTCTGTGATATTATGTGCCCTAAAATTTTTATTCGCTCTTGTTTGAAATTGAACTTAGCCGGGTTGAATGTTACGCCGTTTTTTATAGCAGTTTCTAATACTATTTTTAATATCTCATCATGTTCATTACTAGTTTGAGCTGAAATTATCAAATCATCTATGTATATGCTAACACCTTTTATGTGGCCGAATAGTTCATTATTTTTCTGTTGGAATACCTCTGCCGACGTTTTGATTCCGAACGGCAGTCTTTTAAAACAATATCGCTGAAAGGGTGTTCCAAAGCAAGTGTAACGGGAAGACTTTTCACTTATTTGGATCTGGTAGAATCCATCTTTTAAATCTAGGGAGGTGAAAAACCTTTTACCATTCAATTCACTCAGCAGCTCGTCCTGAGTGGGTATTTGGTACTTGTCGTTCACTAGTTGCTCATTTAGATGTTTTGGATCCAGACATAATCTTAATGACCCATTAGGTTTTTCAACAATGACTAGGGGATTTAGCCATTCACAAGGCTCAGTGACTGGCTCTATTACTCCTATTTCTTTCAAATCATCCAACTTTTTCCGTAGTCGGTCGAGCAAATTTCGCGCTACTCTACGTGGTGCATGAGCTGCTGGTCTGGAATTTTCAATTAATTTGAACTCATACGGTTCACCTGGGAACTTTCCCAAGCCTTCAAAAGCTTTGTTATATTGTTTTATTATATCTTCCTTGGTTTTTAATTGGTTATTAATATTATCTATTCTTTTAATTAGTTGCAAATGTTCGCACATTTTTAGCCCAAGTATCGGCTTATCCGGCGTATTTATAATTAAGTATTTTATCACACATGTTTTTGTATTTATTACTGTATTTAGATCTATTTCGCCTTCCACTACTAGTTGATTACCATTATACGCAGATAATTTGATATTAGATTTTTTTAGCTTTTCTTTCTCAACATTCAATGCTTTTAGAATTCTTAGCGGTAGGATGTTTACTTGACTGCCTGTATCTAGTTTAAACTTTATTTTTATGTTGTTGATCTTTCCAAATATGGCCCATACATCATCATTGGTGATATTATTACTGTTAACTTTCGCTACTTGAATGGAATCAAGATAGACTGATTCATCATCACTACTATCTCGAGTTTCCACCGATCTAGTGAATTTCTTACTTTCACTGTTTTCACTTCGTTTTTTAAAGAAACATCCTACTTTGAAGTGATTGTAGCCATCACAGTACGTACATTTTTTGCCGTAGGCTGGGCATTGCCTAGGTGCATGCTTTATACCACATTTCTTACAGTTATAATGAACATTTTCATTTCTATTGTTATTGTTATGTTTACGTTTATCATTATAGTGAGTACCTTTCTTGACGGCATATACTTCCTTGTTTGATCCTCCGGCGATGTCTTTTATTTCGGTTTTCCTTGCTTCATGTAGTTTGCAAATGTTCGTTGATTCTTCCAGGCTCAGTTCTTCTCCCTTGAAGCAGGCGGTTCAACAAGTCTTCTTCGTTGATCTGCGAGATGAGGCGGTCCCGGATCATGTTGTCCCGCTCCTGAAAGTCGCAAGTTGCTGCAGCAGTTTTGAGTTGCGTGATGAATTCGTGAAGGGGTTGTCCTTGCTGCAAAGTTAGCCGGTTGAACTTGAAGCGTTCATGGAGTACATTGCGCTTTGGAGAGAAATATGCTGTAAATGCTTCAACTACTTCTTGATATGACGTGAACACTTTATCTTTGTCACTAGCTGATTCTTCTCTATCGGCTTTTAGGGTGTTGTACAGCTCTATCCCTCTAGTTCCGAGTTGATTCAACAGCGTTGCAATTTTTACGTCATCCTTCTCACCTTTTTTCATGGAAGCGAGGAGGTAAAATCCGAAAGCTTGCATATACTCCATCCATTGTTTTTTCAAATCAGCAGCTTCGAAATCGAATAGAGGAGGTGGTCGTGCGTCGCCCATGGTTTTTGTTATTACACGTGGTTAATGGTGGCCGGTTTTCGTTTTATCACGATCGAGTCCACGAAATTCTTGGTTTTGAACAAGAATCGACTTCACGGCACGGCACGATTAACGATCACCAACTTCTGACACCATGTTTTGTTTTAAAGAAATCTTAATGGATGCCAGGAAGAAATGATTCACTTCGATTAACAAGTACTTTTATTCAACTCAAGAGTGGTTAGTTCGGTAGCTCGGTTGGACATCAGAATGAGGAAGTGAGTGGGAGGGTGGTTGCCCAGTCCTCGCATACAAGTTCCTAGAGAGCGCTGTCGGCGTTCTCGCCGCATCACTTCGATCACGCAGGATCGACTTCTCAACAATATCTACCCCATTTGCCGGCCCATTGAAGCGGTATACATCCGGCCCAGATTTTGCTAGGGAACAGCTGGTTATAATCAAGCACGGCTTTTATGAAATCGAGTTGGTTGTTCTGTGATATTATTTGAAGAATCATTCGTTTATAGAATGATGGTTATTTTGGATTTTACTGATAGGTAACAAACGTTATGCTCCATGAATAACAAAAAATAATGATAGAATTCTTGAATCCACCGCATATTTATGAAACTGTAATTGCCCGGATGGCTGCAGTACTCGATTTCGGACCTTCCTGGGGGTAACACAAGGGTAGGTATAGGCCACAGAAAACAGTGATCTGCACAAATCGGACATCTAGTCAGAAAAATTATAAACCGTTGTATAATAATTTGTGGGTTTTTCTGTTGATCATAATAGACAGCTGGATGGTAAACTGGGGTGTTAAAAAACGAGAAATGAATCTACTAGGTAGGTAGGTACCTACTTACCTACATTCTTAAAAAAAAAAAAAAAAAGATCAGGTGGCAAAAAAACAGTTCAAGTACTCATATAGGTGGGTAAATAACGTCTGTATATAAACGAGAACGTGTAAAAGCTCAACACTATTTCCATTTTCAGGTTCCTAGGTGTAGAAAGAACCTGGGTAATACGTACAACTGGTTATTTCTATTTAGTATGGTAAACTTCACATATCATAAACTCCATATTTTCAGGCAATTCGTGCATCTATTTAAACTAGCTGCCTAACTGGATACCTAGTTGAAACTCGGAGTATAAAATTAATAAGGAGCTTACTTGTGGAATGGAATGCGATTTCCTTGCACATCTCTTATCTTACAACCGTAAGCTGAGCATGTCCGAACCATGTTCCTAAGGGTACCTACTGACACTTTTTGGTGAACTAAGAGCCATAGAACAATAATGGTGAACTACGAACGATAAACAACATAAGAAAAGAAAAGAACGGGCGAATTGTTTCAAGAAGTCTGGGCAGTGTGAGCGGGAGGTTGACGTCTTAGGGTTGGGGGAAGGCAGTCCAAGGTGGGCCGCCCGAGTCCTATCTCAGGCCGTCTAGCGAGCATTCCAGCAGTATAATTCGATGAGTCTGCATCACGAAGATGCGAGCTTGGCTTCCAAGGGGCAGTAAGACTCACAATGCACTGCCTAAACCACCATTTGAAGGAACTTAACTAGACCCTAGATGGTCCCTTATGAATTTCATCTTACTCGGATTAATGGTAGGTACAGCGCATGGGCAAACGTGAAATCCTACAAATGCCAATATTTTTCAAACGGTTCTTCCCATTTCATTAAAATGGACCTTCAAGTGCCGCACATGCAGCATTGTGAATGCTCAATCGCATTGCTGTGTAATGTGTTGAGCACAGCTGGGCTTGCATTTTCTTTCATTTCATGTGCTATAATGTCATGTGCTATAGTAGGCTCAGCCCGACGTGAAACACGTTCTGTACAATTCCTCCTCATGATGAGATAATAAACTAATTTGGTCCACATGGCGGTGAACTGGCCTCCCACCACAGAAGATTCTGTAGTTAACATTGCCATTTTTAGATGCAACAATCCCTGGTAACCATGCAGGGTTTTCTCAGTAGCTACTTAAGAAAGCTGGCTCCCCAAGGTCGAACTTTCTAGAGGTGGGATTCTTTTCAGATTGATGGGTACCTAACAAGTTCCAAGTTGGAATGGATGTGACGGTCTAAGAACAGAAAGGGTGGCCACACCAGTGAAAACTGTTTGAGATATTAGGTGCCAGGTGGTGTGGAAATATAAATTAGTTTAAAGCATCTTCTGTCATTAATCGACTGCTATCCAGACTGGTTAGCTTTTGGAGAGCATCCTTGAGGTTATGTTTTTGACGTTGTGCATGTCGTTTGGAGTCGTAGGGTGCATCCCGCGAATCTTGGCAAGAAACATATGGCCTCTCCATGACTCTAACCTCACGCCTGACGGGCGAACGGGATCGTCTGCGATACCTCCGACCCGAAAGTTCGTCGAAGTCTCGATCCAAATGAGTACGGAGGTATCAAGGTTCGTCCTCGTCGAATTTAAAATCCCCGCACCCCCCTCCCCGAGATTTTTGCACATCGTAAATTAGGTCGAGCACATCGAATATGGGACCATGTGGTCGGCACGGAGATCGCGGACTAATCATTGCGAAAAAAAAACTCGCAACAAAGAGAAGTTTTCTGCTGGTAGCTTATTGATAAACGCAAAAGAAATGAACAATCTTACCTTAATTGCAATGAAGGAAATAACGTAAAACTAGCTGTAATAATAAAAAACTTGCAAAAATCCGACGAAACAAACTGTCGAACGAAAAGCCAATGAATAAGTGAAGATGCTGCAGGGGACGCCAGTGCTGTCAATGGCACGGGCCGAGGCGATGGCGGAGTGCTGTATGGGAGTGTGGACCGCAGCGAGGTTTTTGTGTTTGGCGGGAGATTCGAATTTCTCTAAAAACAGGCATTCAAAGGGTAGTCCAAGGAACTACTAAATGTAATCGTTCTCAAGTGTCCCACTGATATAATAATAAGTTAGTTGCTCGAATGTTATAACCACCCTAAAAAAAGATGAGGAATTTTGAATTTGAAAAAAAAAAGTTTTTTAAAGTCAAACTTTATTTGTTCATGTAAATTCTAAATTTCATTTTTGACTCATCCTGCCACCTACGTTTTTAGGGGACATCTTCCTCGACCAAAAACAGGTCAGTAGAATGAGTAGAACCTGAGTTATATAAAATTGTATTAGATTTTCAGTATATTAATTCCCCTAGGGTCCCAAAATTAATTTTTTTAAATTCCTGGTGGATTTTCCTTTTTTTTACGAGGAAGACAACAAAAATATAATGAAAAGCCTAGCGGATATAATAGAAAAATTGGCATTTTCGGTGTAGTATCCCCGAACCAAGCATGAGTCTTTTGGCTTATACAGTCCTCGGTGAGTTGATTGACGTTGACTTGAAGGTTCATCGTCTTACATAATATGTACATTCTGACCTCGATCTAACAAATTTCTCGATTTAGCTAATAAGCTAGCTAATTTAGCTAATAATATAATTGAAGTCCCACCTTGTAACGGATGTAGTAGATATTTAGCAAACTATTTTTCCAGGAAGCTTGTTCGCGATTTAATGAATTATGACGAAGTACCACAATGTTGCAAGCTGTGAGCCTAATGCATACATGATTTTTGTAATGTTCTTGTACACATTTTATAATTTTGTTAAGTTTAATAAACTACTTTTCTGAATTTTCTATATATGTTTTTTCTACAGTTTTCCCCGACATTCAGTTCAAACCACGATTTAACGTATTTCTTGGTCTCTGACCTTGGTTTAACGAATTCGCAATTAACAGATTTATTGATTTAACGAACATTGGGCTGAGTCCGCTAAATCGAGGTCAGACTGTGTGAATTAATGTCCAACTTCGTGAAATTTTACCTTTATTCAACTTCACAAACAGTTCTTCATTGCACGGTAACGGATGAATATCATCCTCCAAGGATGGGCTGAGTGAGGAGCGGTAATCAGCACAGATCCTCACAGCTGCTGTAGGTTTTAAAACTTGGACGATTCATTGTGAGAACCTCAAGAACTCCTCTAGATGGTCGTTCCTCATCAGTGCGGCCTCGGAGTGCATAAGGAGTCAGCTGGTACAAAACCGTGGTTTGGCATTTGTTTTCAGTTTCAAGCTGATGGTGGAGTTAATGACCCCTTCAAGGTCATCCTGGAGTACTTTTTTATATTTTTTCACAAGGCCATCGTGGTATTTTACTGTATCTACTAGTCCCTCCAGGCGCAGACTCTTAACATCAGAAAGAGGGTTTGCATTGTTGTAATCTGTCTTAATATGAAAGCATACAACCAGTCACGCCCAAAAATGTTATCCCTATTGCTTGGCACAGCCGCCATATCAAGAATCGTGTTTTACATATACAGCCTCCCAAATTCCAATTGTTTGATAATGTCTTCTGAATATGTACGTTAGGAAGCACTGTGATTTTGAAAGTTTAGGTTCTGCCCTCCACTTGTTCCATGAGTTGAAAAGGTCGACTCGCTGATGGTGGTTTTCTTCGAGCCATTATCTAATTCAAATATTACGTACTGATCCATCACTTTCGGTTTGATGTGTTTCTCCATTTCTTCTATTTGATGTACTTTCGATTTTTGTTTCCTCTTCTCGTCCCGTTTTTTCTTCCTACGTAAAATATCAACATGTGTATTTGCGCCTTAATTATCACCCACTACTGTCTTTTTCATGTATGAGTGTGATTCCATTCTGCTCACCTGAAGCAGTCAGCTGCATCTTTATTAGCACCAGCCTTTGCTTCTTGGCGCTTTGATGACTAGAGCCTCCCCAGAACCTGGGGGGGGGGGGTGTGATGAGGGGGCCCACTTTACTATTGACCCCTCAACGACTTTATAAACTAAATCTGTTTTTCGAAGGTCAGGGGTTAGTCCTGTGGTAACTTCTGAGGGCAAGGCAATATCTCGCCTTAGAGAGCCTTCTCTTATCATGAAGGCCAAATACGAATCGTTCCAGTAAAACAAGGTTCAGTTGGTATATTGACATGGTATGGCGAATAATTAGCTTCCTCAGAAATGAATCGCATTTTCCCCTGGGTCTTGGCGGTGTGAGCATAGCTGATTCCTAGCTGTCATAACTAATGGTTTAGGGTTCTTTCATGATTTCAACCAGCTGATTGTACGTTTTAGACGTATAATGCAGAGGGTACAGGTAGTGGTTGAGTCCTTGAAACCGCTTAGGTGGTAAGAAATTGGTGAATATTTTTGCTCTGTTCCCAGAAGGTTGAAATGCAGTTCAAGCCGTTTGGCGTAAGAATCAGATGACTCCTCTTCCTCTTTAAAAAACGGCTCAAATGTAACATTATCAGCACTCGAACTTGTTGATCTCGCTGTTCGCTGTTGTTGCTTTATAGCTTGGGTCAGTTGTGTTACGCTTGAGGGTCGCAGACTTTTTTTTCTCGATTTCTCTAGATGTGGTTAACTTACAGTTCTGGAGGAGGTCTTGAAATTCAGTTGCTCATATGAAGTACAAGTATCTTTCTGTTCTTCGTTCTTTCCTTCTTTTGAGATAAGGGTTAGATTTCTGAAACGCCATTTTAATCTTAATTTACACATCCTTGGATTAATAGTTTCGTATTCCAGTAGTGCTTTTCTTAACTTTTTATTTATGTGCTTTTGATTTATAGTTTTTTTTGCCATACCAAATTGTCCCTTGCTAGTCTCCAGCCCACTGTAAATAACCCCTGTAGTCCTTTTTATCGATCCTTCCATGTCCCTGCCGTAGTATTTCTTGCACTGCCGTCACATCGACATTATATTTCATCACCTCCACAACAAGAAAGATTGAACGGCTATAGCTAAAAGGAAAGGACTTTACTATAAATATCAACACGTAGGCATTGATATTTGTTAAGATGGATATTACGGCATTTCACTGTTTTTTAATGTTCGACTTTTTGTCAAAGTGACGGGAATTAGTTAAATGTGGTTATGATCTAGCGATAGTGGAATTGATGTTTTTACTTCATACATTTTTTCAGGAAAATGAATAGAAGTTTTGTCAAGGCAGGCACTCCAGAGAGATCATCTGGATTCCCAACTCCCTCGTAAGTAACGATTTTTTCCCCCTCTTAAAATACTATGAAATCCCTCCCACTACCTGCACTGTACACTGCTGAAGACATGGGCAGAAACAGGAATTAAACCGCCGATTTTCACATGACATTGTTTCCAATGTGTTAGCGCACTTTGAGGTGGGACGCCGAATGGACGTGCAACTTGGCCAAGCCTGTGATATTTCCATATCCAATGCCTTTTGTTTGCTGCGTGAAAACGTCAGCGTTCTAGCCCTGGAGGTCCCCCCCCCCCACTGCCTGGGGGGAAAGCCCCTCCTATGGGACCTGGAAAGCCGCCTGCCCCCAGTCACAAGCCCATCACCTTCACCCCCACCCCATCACCTTCTGGACAAGAATTGATGGGGTTTTAGTGGTCCAGTATTAAATTTGAAAAGTCCAAAGTAATCAGGAAAAACCCCTCTAGAACTTGGCTAGTTAGGATTTCCAATGAATGAGCCGAATTTGAACGCAGATGTGCAAATTTTGAAACCAATTTGCGGAAATTCTCTGCTGGTTCTGAATCTAATGCAATTTACAGATTGAAAATTGATCAATTATTAATGGAAGGAGAGCGAAGATAAATTTGGCTCATTTTGGTGCTGCCACATGGTGGCAGCTTTTGGAACTAGTCGTCGGGCTCCCCTTAACACCACTGCTGCGTTTTTATTATTCAATTGTTCAATCTATTCATAACATTTCCGCAGTTCGTTTCAAAAGACCTCTTATTGTTTAATCCAGGTCCAAGAGATCTATCATTCTTAGTGAGCTCGAAGATGAATTAGAAAGACAGCTGGAAGAAAAAGCTAACAGAAATGAACTTTCTGCAAAAAATGTGAAGAGCCTTTTAAGGGTAAGACAAGTCTTGTAATGTAGGTCTTGAGCACTCTGGTATTTTAACTATGTTTGAAATACTGCAGATGATCTAGATGAGGAACAAGTTACCAAGGGACGCCCATTAAGGACGTTATTTGTTGAACCTTTTCATTGTTTATTGTTGTTGTTTATTGTTTATTGTTAATACGGGCAAGCCCAATTACAGGAAGTAAACACAATAATAATAACACTGATTATATGTACATCTAGCTTGCAAATTAGATACGTGGTGGGTAGGTAAATTTTTAAGACAGTAATAATTTGTAGAGGCTCAGAACAATAGGTGGATGGAGTATAAGTGACAGATTTATCCGGTATTACGAATTATTGTAGCAGAGTGACTTGAACTGGGAAGGGGGACTATAAAACAAATCTAGGTCGGGGTGACTGTGCAACATGGCATTGACTTCGCGGGGTATTCTTGAAAATGGCCTGTGGTAGAGGTAATTCGTCGGGTTGAATGATGTGTGGAAGAGTGGAGCTGAGCGGGAGAAGAATTGAAGGACTGAGAAGTTCAATTGCGCCAAGAGTGAGGGGCAGTCGATGGGGCCATTTACCAGCCTGATGAGGAACGAAATGTCCATCCACCTACGACGGTGCTCAAGCGAGCGCAGGGGACACGTTCTGTGAAGCGAGTCATAGTCGACTTCATCCAACGGGATATGGAGCTTCAACGCTACATATCGCAGGAACTTCTTCTGGACCCGTTCCAACTGTGCCGACTGGTAACTGTAATGTGGAGACCACACTACCGACGCATATTCGAGGATTGGAAGCACGATGGACTTGTATAGCAAGACGATGGCTGGGACACTGGTGAAATCCCTCCTGTCTCTTCAGAAAACCCAGAGAACGCATGGCCCTCCCCACAATATGGTCAATATGACTACCGAAGGTAAGTTTAGTGTCCAACAGCACACCCAGGTCCCGAACAACAGACACCATTGGCAGAACCGTACCATCGAGCTGGTAGTCAAATGGTATGACGTCCAGGGCACGACTGAAGGTGGACACGCAGCAGTTCATCCCAGTTCTCCAGGGAAAAAGCTGGGTTTTTGATTGGCCAGTCAAATAAAGTGTAGCCATAGATAGGATACCACCACAATTGGTGACTAACTGTTGAAAAGCCCGTTAACATTCCTTTCAGAATATGCTAATTTGAAGAATTCTTGAGTGGTCTGAACCCCTGAAATTCTCTCTCGAAAATAGGAGTTTTGCGAATCCCACTAAATCCGAAAACCTTCAAAGTGCTCTAGAGCAGGGAGGGAAATTCAAATTCCACTTGTCTGTGACAGCAATAACTTCCTCAGAATCTCAGCTTTCCAACAGTATGGTCATTTTGGTTTGTTATTCTATGAATAATACACCTATGTATTCGCTCAGCAAAAAAATTGTATAACACCCCCTCAGAATTTTTTCTTTTACGTTTCAAGGTGCGTAGATTCAGAAAATGCAATGTCCATCCGCCGTATTTCATATCATGCTTCATTTTCGGTCTAAAAAATTCGTTCTTTCGCGTACATGCTCCATTTGGGCCCTAGTCCCGAAACTTTGCAGCCCGATCGGAATATACCGAGGGGTGTTATGAGTGAAAATGTGTATAAAAATAGGTACATACTTTTTGTGTTTTAGTAACATGAGCTTTTGAGGAATCATTTCCATGTTTTTGGGGACAAGAAGACCGAATATGAAGTCGATTTTGACCAAAGGGTGGAAAACTGAGGTTCAGCTCCCTAAATTGATTTTGTATGAGTCAAAAACCTGGGAAATCGTCTGAAATCACCATCAGTTTGTGTAATCACACTAGAAAAAGTGTCAACAAGTGAATCAAGACAATTAAATGGCGCTATCAATGATCAAAGATAATTGGGGGGGGGGGGGGGGGGGAAGGAGCGTAATTCGGCCAAAATTTGTGAAAACCATCAGAAATAGCTAGTTCAATTGTTGCACGTAAAAGGAACAATAAATGAACAGCCAACATTTCTGTAGGTATGTCCAGTAGAATAATAAACCCTTGTGACAAGGACTTTGCAGCGTTTTTTCATTTTACTTAGATTCAGATTCCATGTGAAGTTTCATGAAAAATTACCTGTCACTCGAATTTTTGAGTTCGCAAATAGGCTGAAAATATTGAAAAGACCAATCCCATGCATGCTTGTGACTGAAGCCACCTTTAAATCCTTGCCATCCCACCAAAGACTAAGACAACCTTGTATTTCATCCTGGGCGGAAAGGATGGTATTCACCACCCTAAGGTTCGCTTATTGTCAATTGATTCGTTTTTCAGGCAGTCCTGATCCATGAAGATGTTCGCAAATATGTGGATTTCTCTCTTAAGAGGACTGATGAACAACCAGATTATCAATGGAAGTTGACAAGAGCAAAAGCAAAGTAAGTATTGGTAACAACTTGATGTACACGTTCTCACAAAGGAGCAAAATCTCGTGAGAATTGGATCATATAATTAACCTTTTTTCTATTCGGATGTCTTCATTCACAGTATGGTACTTGTTTAAAATAAGTATTTCACTTTAAAAATGTCTACCAGTGTGACAGAGAGGTTCTTAGAACTGTTAGGTGCATGATGTTTGTTGGTTGGTCAGGGCCAACTAGATATGTACCGAACTTCCACCCACTTTGATTTTCTAATACCAGTGTCTGTTCAAGTTTATAGGCTGTTCAATTTCCAACAGTAGTTCATGTGAATTATTGTCAGATTAGATTCAAATGGGATCTAGGTACTTAACCATTTAATCACTGTGAATTTCATCATTATTCTGCATTAAAATTTCACGTTTGCTCATATGCAGATGACAGTAACAATCCTAAATTCAGATGAAATTAATATGTAATTATTTGGGATATAAAACCCTCTAAATTTCAGCTAATTACGACGATCCTCTGTATAGTGGGGCACGTGGCAAGTATTCCAGGTTTGTGCATGCGCGGATAAAACATCCTGCTAGATTTTGATGAAATTCATGTGGGACTATCTAGGGCTTACCCCTCACTGCTTTCCAAATTTTAACCCATTCTGACAGTTCCTTCATGAAGTTATGCATGTGGCAAGGGTTTGATGACACATTGACAGACATGGAACCAAATTTTTCAGATAGATCTGAATCACAAATCGACTTTAATAATATGGGTTGCAGTGAACAGAAACTGGTAAGACAAGTGGTATATAATTGAATGTGTCAGAGGGAGGGGTTTAAGATGACAGGGGCATTTGAGTCATTTTGTCTCTCTCACTTGATTCCAGGGAATTGATTGACAAGCTTCCTGACATTGCTCCTCTTCTATGCTTGCCAACACCTCAGAAGAGGTCAGATATTGATGCTCTTATCAATGAAGAGCTCCCTGAGGATTCATCTGATGAAGAGTACCAACCACTTGATGAAACGGTTTGTATAATGGGATGTTTTGGGAGTTTCAGTTGTATACAAATTGTCGAGATTCTCACACAGGTAGGTTTGTCCCTGCAATGAGTTGGTCGGAATGAATCGAGGTGCACTGAGGAATGACTGGATTCCCATGACCGCCTCCACTCGCCCAAGCAGAACCATGACTTACTTGACTTAATTCCATTAACTCCTATTGGAGCATAGGGCTTCGCGTGCGAGTGTTCGCCATTTGTTCCTTTCAGCAGCAATCCTCCTTGCTTCTGGCCACGTTTCGCCTGCCCGGCCCAGTCCCCTATCCACAGATCTGTGCCACGTCTGGTTTCCTGAGTGTGTGCCCGATCCATTTCCATTTTCTTCTGCGGATTTCCTAGTGCATCGGGAGCTGGTCGGTAGCTCTCCTCAAATCCTCCAGAGCCCCGAGAAGAGCCCCAGTGTCTCCCTTCCCCATGCCCCTGTACTGCTCGGGCTGCGCATGTACAGAGAGGGGATGGAGCTGTAGCTTCAGAGTCACCTTCTCTGATGGCGAGCCTGCGACCGGTCTCACCTCTGGGTGTGATGCAAAGCCAGGCAGCTGGGATCTTGCACTCACCAAAACCGGTACCACGGGCTGGAGCCCCAGGCAACCGGCACATCGCTTCGGCAAAGAGACACCAGTCTGCCCCCCAGAACAGGTTGGATTCGTGGTGGTCGTGGTTGTCACCCAAGCACTGGAACTGATCCGGATGTGGTGGTGAGGAGGCGCCCTCCCAATGAACTGAGGGGGTTCACTGGGTAGGCGCCGGTATGTGAGTTTTATGGGAAACTGAAAACTCGGGAACCAACCTGCTAAGTTGGTAGAGTGAGCTAGAACACTCACCTCCACCTGTAGGTGTAACAGGAACTTGGGTATATCCAAGGACTCGGACTGAGTGTACAGTCACCTCCCAGGTGGGCTTCACTGTCTGCTCACAGCAGGGGGGAGATCGTAAGCTTTGAGCTGGGTTCTTCTTTAACCATTGGCCATTGTCTCCACAAATCCTCATTTGATATTTGTTCTGGCCACCAAATTCCCATTATTCTGCGCAGGCAGCGGTTAACGAAGGTGTGGAGTGGACGAGTGGTGCATTCTGTCACTTTCCAGGTTTTGCTGCCATAGAGCAAAACCGACTTCACGTTTTTGTTGAAAAGCCATATTTTTGTTCTTTTGGGGAGGTTCCTGTTCCTCCAGACCGGATAGAGTTGCACAAAAGCCCTGTTGGCTTTCTTTATACGGCTTTTCACATCTACTGTCCCTCCCTCCATCGTAACCATGCTCCCCAGGTAGACAAAGGATTCAACCTGTTCTACGGTGTCATCCAGCAGGATGAGGGGGTCCTGGCATTGTTCCTCATTTCCTTTGTCTTTCCTACATTGATTTGAAGACCAGTTCGGTGTGCTATTCGGCTTAGGGCATTCAGCTTGTCCCGCAAGTCGCTAAACCTTTGTGCGAGGAGACAGAGGTCGTCGGCAAAAACCCATGGTCTCTGGTCGTTCCGATCTTTCCTTTTCATCAAACGGTTTGCTGTGTTGTATTCCCATTGAGCTGCAGCTTTTTGTTGGCACATTCTTCTCTGGTTTATCTTTTGCTTCGATTGCTTCCTGTTCTCTATTTTCTTCCATGTGTCCTCTGTCATCCATTCCTTTTGCTAGGGGCTCTTTTGCCCTAGGCAAGTTTCCCTTACCTACAATATGGCTGTCTTCAGTCCATCCCAGTGCTCATCAATTGACTTATCAGCCATCTGTAGGTTCTGTAACTTGCTCTCCAACTCGACTTTCTTTTTTCTTCTTTTCAGATTTAGTAGCTGCTGACGTGATTTTCAGGCGGAGGGTTGCAGTCATGAGATGGTGGTCGCTGCCTTCATCTGCTCCTCTCCTCTTGTTCCTTACGTCTAGAAGTGATCGTCAGAACTTCCTGCTGATGGTGAAGTGATCGATTTGATTTTCGGTTGTTTGGTCTGGAGACACCCATGAGACTTTATGGTATTCTCTGTGTGGACTGTGCCACCAGTCTTGCATTTAGATCGTCCATTACGATGTCTCTTCTGGGTATGCTGAGGATAACGTCCTTCGAGGAGCGGTAGTACTATTCCTTCATGTACTCCTCAGCGGGTTCTGTTGGAGCATTTATGCTCCACCGTTGGATGATGCTTACATTCCAGATTTTACATTTGAATCGGGCAGTCAGTAGCCTTTCCGAAATAGGCCTCCATTCGACCATGCTTCTCCGCGCTATTTTGGTTAACAGCAGTCCAACTACAGCCCTGTGTTCAGCTCCTTCTCCAGTAAGTCCTGAGTACAGTAAGGTTCCACCCTTCCTAGTTTTCATCTCACCATGATCTGGCCATCTTACTTCACTGAGGCCGATTATGTCGAGTTTCTAGTTATTCATTTCTCTTTCAACTTGTCATAGTTTCACCTTCTCGTATAACGTGCGAACATTCCAAAATCCAATTCGCCAAAGATAGTTGCCATTGGGACAGTCTGGTTTTAACTTGTTTCTGTTTCTGTAATAAGTTTGGTTTAAGAAGTGTGGGTTATTGGCCCACAGCCTCCGACTACCCTTTGTGGGGCTGCCACAGACCAGGGTAGGGGCCGGATGTTTTCTGTCGGGGTGAGTATCCTTCGCACAAGGCAGTGGGGCCCAGCTCGTCCACCTCTTTGGCTGTTGGATCAGGAACGAATCTCTTCCCCCCTCAGAGTCATTGGCTTTTGGCATACCTGTTGGTCCATGGGATGTTTGCCTCCTACCTCCCATATCTAAGAGGACTCCCCTATCCGCCACCTGGGGATGCGCCCTTGGGGTTACAGGCCCGCCAAGGGCGAGCAGAACCATCCTGTTACTTATTTCCGCACTTGTAAGGGCCTCTTTCACCAGCTATTTAACGACCTGATTAACTTTAACGCCCACGGTTAACCAGACATCAGAGCGATTTTCCTTTCACCACCCCCAAGATAACCAGAACTTTAACGAGAGGGTTGACGTTCTCGTTAAAGCTTCCGTTAAAGTTAATTGGTGGATCCTCCACCAATTAAAAGGTTAACGGACGATTAGCAGCATGTATATTACATACATATTATAGTTCTTTCTATGTATATGCTATGCTTTGAGTAGTTGCTCAATAAAAAAGTTTTTATTAAAAAAAAATTAAGTTAAATAATTTAAAAAATGTTTTGTCATCCTATCTGCCTAGTGAGTAGTTACTAATTTCCATCAAACCTTCCCTATAGGAGAACCTACAGAAATTTGAAATAACATTTTTTACAATTTCCACAAATCCCCCCCCCCCCAAATAATAGGTCTTTTTTTTACAAATGATCGTTCATCAGGACCCAAATGTGTTCCCAAATGGAGACCCAAACTTTGCGCGGAAGAACAACGACTTTAGACCAAAATTTAACATAAATTTAAGGCTGAAACGTCGTTAGAACCTCAATTTTCCCCTCTTCAAAATCGACTTCATGTTCGGTATCCTCATCCTAAAAAACATACCTGTATATTTGGAATCTACGCACCTTGAAACGTCAAAGAAAAAACTGTTGGGGGGTCTTATACAATTTTTTGCTGATAGGTGTATTATTCACAGAATGATAAACCAAAAGGTGAGGAACAAGGAGCACATCTGTCATAGATAATAATGCTTTTTTATTAACAGAACAAAATATATTGTATTTCAAAAAAGGAAGCAGTACAAAACCAAAAGAACCGATACATCAAAACAACCGATAGGTACATCAAAACATCGTAATGAATAATAGTTTTTCTGTTCGGAGAAATGGGCGGCCTTCGGTTTTCTACGAGCATATTTTTCTCCATTCCTGGAACAACGAAGACCAGAAATGGATATCTTGGGTATAAAGTAGGTACCTGCCCACTGAAAATGGAGATTAAATTGTTTCATGTTTGCAAACGGCATAAGTATTTACACAGCAGAAGCTGAACAGTTTGGGGTTCGCTGTCCAAGTGGTTACGTTAAGGTCTATTTCAAGTCATTACATCAAGTTATATTTCCCTAAAATTGTGAATAACTGTGATGGTACCTATATGGACTATTTATAAAGGACATTACATGTTAAATTTGCGTTCTGATTCTTGTCAGCAGATCCTCCAGATAGTACACGTACTTAGAAACTACATGTAAGCATATACATGGACGCGTTGCCAGCAGTGCTTGGTAGGATATTGAAAAGAAACATTTGAATTTCCACTTACATTTTGTGCAGTGAAGTCGTATTTTGAGTTGAAAGAAAGACGTTTTTCGGTGACAGCATTCGTATGCCACAGTCGGAAGTCGTTCGCGAGCATCTACAAAGTGTTTTGATTTTGATGTTGTTGCTGTCGTTTCTCCAGTTTACTGTCCGGATGAGGCATCGTTTCGTCGAAAACGGACACAAAAACCTTTTGCGGGCAACACTGTTTTTAACGGTATCGTTAACTTAACGAATCCTTGACGCCGACATTCAACATCAAATTGATGCCCTGATTAGCTTGGTGAAACGTAAATCTCTGACGCCCCGGTTAACCTGCATTCTCCCGTTACGATTTCGTTAGGTTAATCAGACATTAGAGGAAGTTTGGTGAAAGTGGCCCTAAGACAGTCATTCCTCTCCGGGCCTGTGACAGCATCAGATGAGAACAGCGATTTATATCAATATGCACAAAATAATGACAAAATGAATGGTAGGAACTATTTATGGGACTATTTATTGCCTATCTCAGTTTAAATAAGAGTCAAGAGATAATCCTCAAGTTCAGCTCTCTACTGTTAGTAGTTGATTAGGTAAATACACTGGAATATTATGATGTCGTCTAAACTTAGGTGAGTGAGGCTGTAGATAGAGAAGATACTAGTATTTTTTAACACGTTGCATACGACGTGACGCCGATCGGCGTCATTCCATCCCTATCCAAGAAGACGGCATGACGCCAATGGGCGTCCTCGTTCTGTTTATTTTCAATGAATTGTTTTGAAGCCCAGTGTGGCTGGATAGTTGTGTAATTTTCTGTTGGCCTTCGTTGGATGATGCCCTCTCAAAGGGCACCGTTTTCACTGATCGGCGTCATTCCATCCCTATCGAAGAAGACGGCATGACGCCAATGGGCGTCCTCGTTCTGTTTATTTTCAATGAATTGTTTTGAAGCCCAGTGTGGCTGGATAGTTGTGTAATTTTCGTAGGCCTTCGTTGGATGATGCCCTCTCAAAGGACACCGTTTTCCTGGAAGTTCTTGTCCTCCAGGTCTCGTATTGAATGTGTTAAATGAAGAAAAAGCTAATCAAGTTTTTCTATGTTGGGTATTGGGAACCTATCTAATTGTTTTATTATGCTCTAATATGTCACGACACAATGGGATTCATCACATTCTTGCTTTAACAGCTATTGGTTATTTATTTATATAACAAACATATTGCATCTGACAGCTGGATGAAGGAGAGTGAGAGTTTAATCAGGTGAGAATTTCTTGAGAGATCGTTAGGGGGAGGAAAGGGAGTTATAAAAACGTTGATCTTAGGGCAAGTTGTCAAGATCAGGTGTATTTGGCTTCTCTGAGTAGGCAGCATAGTGGGTGATTGTATGGACCAACAGTTGGTGGATGAAGAACAGTTGGTGTAAAACTGGTGATTTTGAGCGAAGTATGCTGGGACACGATGGAATTATTCCTGGCTAGGAGGTCTGGAGTCTTTAGGGCCGTTCACAAGTGAAGGCAGGAGACATCAGATAGCCTGATCAGTCCTGAGCTGCGAGAGCCTCATAGTTGAACTCCTTAGGTGGTATATGGAGACTGAAGGCCAAGCTACAGAGAAATTTCCTCTCAACACATTCAATTTGTGTCTTGTGAAGTTGGTAATGAGGAGAGACCACCCAACAGGATGCCCAGCATATGGAAAGTCTTGCTGTGATGAGGTTGCTGTGGAAAAGAACATGTGTGAGCACTAGATTATTCACCGAACATCAATCAGGGAAGGAATTGAAGCCTGTTCGTAACACAAGTGAGAGTTCGCGAGAAGAAATATGACGGGAAAGATTGACATCATCCATTAATACAAGGTAACGGATGTCGCTGAGTTCGTTCACAAAATCGTTCATTTTTCCATAAGCAACCAAGCAACAACTAGCATGAGAGCCTTTGGTGACAACTGAAAGGGCCATTTAGGGCAAAGAAAATGCACTCTTGATCAGCACAATCTGCTAGGGTGCAGCACGTTAGCGGTCAAACCAGGACCGAAGGGCACCAAAGAACTGAAGACTCAAGGTGTGCTCAAGGATATGGTTGTGGGATAGCCCGTTTAAAACCTTCGCACAGTTAATATTGTTTAAGTAAAGCCTTCTTCACTTAATTTCTGCACCAACAACTTGATTTTAAAACAGAGTTCTAAATGGAAGGTAAATGCTCATTACTCGGGCGATTTAACAAGTTCTACTGTTTGGAGGACCTTATGTAAAACAAGTACTGGATTGCCAGTCGAAAAATGAGGAGCAATAATTGTTGTCGACAAGTGATGTGAATGAAATTTGTAGGTAGGTACTTCCAAGTATGTGGTGAGCAGCATGTGTCCCGGGCCCGGGAGAAGACTTGGTGGTACCGGGAGGCTGGAATTTCACTGATGATGTGGGATGATGAACGGGGGGGGGGGGGGATTTAAGGCTCAGTACTTGCTTTAGAATTTGCAGTATACATATTATGTGAACTGTGCAACAAAATTTAACTGGTTCACATTGGATTGAATTGTTTGGAGGTGAAAAGGGAAGCAGCACCTCGTGTCGCGGCTGGCAAGTGAGAGTGCACTAAAGTGCCTGAGCAGCCGAGTAGATGCGCATGTATAATAATCAAAATGGTCTCGGAACAAAGGCCTTAATTCTGACTCCTTCACTGATGGCCTGAACACCAACCACTCAAATTGCAATTTTGATCATAGTCTGCATTATTGACAGGTTAAGTTGGTAGGCTGCTACTAAACACATACTCAGTATAATGAAACCATGGTGACAAGGATTTAAAATTTTAACAAACTATTTTGTGGAATAATGGTACAAATATTAACTTTATAATAGAAATAGTGACTAAGAACTATAGTCTCTAGTGAACCAGTAGATAAAGTAACAAGAACAACGAAATAACTCCTCCTTATCTTGGGGGAACGGCACCAGCAAAGCAACTGGGTGAACATATTTTAAATGCCACTTGCAGTGTTCACTCTCTGCATGTGCAATGTTGTCTGAGCTTGGAAGAAGATGGACGACCACATGAAGAGGTTCAATGGCGTAGTCTTATCCCGAGCTAAGAAGGTAGGCAATTCCTCATAGGTCTTACATGACTTGACGGCCGCTTCCTAGCGACCTCCCATTCAGGGCGATTCTGGTGAGTTGAAGCAATACTCAACTTCGCGACTTGATAAATAGTCCATAATTTGTTCTGCAGTTTGTCTCAGAAAATGAAGAATTTCGGAATGTCTCATAATACTGGCTGCGCCCACGAAGTTTTTTCCACAATTGCAAACAAATCTTCTGGCATAGACCCCTAAGGTCCAAAAAGCGTTCCAGTACTGCTTGATAGGTAGTACTGCTGAGGTCCCGTACCAACTCAATATATACAGCCTTTGTACACATACAGACAAATATGCAAATATATAAACTTTTAGTGAGCCCCAGTGCGTTCCTTTCCAAGCAATGGTCCAGCCATAAAGACACCCACCTGACTAAGTGGTCGAGCTGATGTGACTCAAGATTCTGGCAAATCTGCCATGACGGGGTGGGTCTGTGACCTATTTTCCATGAAGCGGTGAATCCATTGTCGGACAAGGGATCTTGCAGATATAATCCAATAGCGGGTTTGATAGCAGCCTGTATGTCTTGTGGTCCAGCATGGATCGTGATACAGTGATAGTAATCACAGATGAGGCTTGACAACGGTGCTGTCTTGGGAAGAATCAAGGGGTGTTTGCTATCTGGAGATATAGGAGCGTTCTTTAACCTGCCGCCCACCCTCAATAGCCAGTGCTCATCTAAGAACGGAATTAAATGATGCAGAGAGGTACCAGTTAAACATCCCTTAGCGAGAGCCCTCAAATCTTCGGCAAAGTAGAACTTCTGTGTTAGCCTGACACAAGTCTGTTGAGGACTGCAGCGAAGGGGAAAAGCAGAGAGGTGGACCGAGGGAACATGGGCATGGCGATTTTTGAAGGCTTCAGTTCGATTTGCAATTTCGATGAAATCTGAGGAAGCGGGAGCTTGGACGTAGCAGGAGGCCACTGTGCGTAAGGATGTAAAAGGAAGTCTGGACCTTTCCACCATAAGGGATCATTGAGTAATTCTGTTGGTCCCAGGCCACATGATCCCAGCAGATGATCAGCAGCATTCAGGTAGGTGGGAATATGACGCCATTCGTGCAAATTGGTCATTTCGGTAATAGCAACAACACGATTCACTACATAAGTCTTTAAAAGGTGGGGTGCCATTGCAACCGTAACAAAACAACTTCTCGGAGATGCCAAGCCGCTTACAAAGAAACTCGAGAGATTGGATGAGTTTGGCGAGAAGTGACACAGCATTGAGCTCCTGGCAAGGAATGGTTTGTGTTGGTAAGGGAGCGACTTTTGTTTTTGCCTTGACCAGTGATATGGTAACCTCTTCCCCCACGGCTGGCAGGTGAGAGTGCACTATAGTGCCTGAGCAGCCGAGTAGGTGTGCATGCGTCATAATCAAAATGGTCTGGTAACAAAGGCCTTAGTTCTGAATCCTTCACTAATGGCCTAAACATCAGTTATTTCCAGATCCGTGTTGTTGCCAATACCATAACATCAGACTGGTTAAACAGGGGTTCCATCTAAGGGAAGTTCGTAAACAGAGGAAAATGTCGACTAAAAAAGCTGTGATATCTCATCTGATGATTCCACACGTATTTCATGAAGGTAAATTGATGTTGGGAGATGGCAGGCCTGCGGTAGTCGGTGTAATCCCAAAAGAAGTTCAAGTCAAATAAGGTAGTTTGATGGTGCTTATGACGCCCAGCAAAGAGAAGAAGGGAACTGATTCACTAGTGGCTCTCTACCCCTGAAAGACATTATTGAAGTTGGCGAGGAACATTTCCTGATGTATTTGTTATTGAGTTCAGCTGCTGACGATTATGAAGATTTGCATTTGGGATTCAAGCTCAGTGATGTGGCATCGCGATTGATATAGTCACCAACAAGGACAACTCTAGCTTGGAAATGCTGACAAGACTTGATCAAGATGGTAGAAGTGGTGCTTGAGCTTTGATATAGCCCAAGCCAGGCCTTTGGTTCAGCATCTCATCATATGGTATAACCCTGGCAAATGCGCCTGCTGACCTAGTGTTTTTGCCCGGCAATGCAGAGCATACATGGGGGTTGACATGTATCAGCAATTAGCATGTTTGAGACTACAGATGGATTTTTGAAAAATGACCACGACAGGGCAGGTTTTGTTTTTCAACCTATTTCCCTTGTGTTATGTGAGTTGTCTCCATCCCCACAAAATCGTTAGATAATGACTGTAGGTTATACTTAACAACATCATTTATTTGGTCCTTTGGCTGTCGTCATAAACCGTCTTTAGCGTATTCTATTGAGGGAAATCAAGTGCATTCAATAAATGAGGTTGTATGGTAAATACTTCAGTGCAGTTATTGTTTTCAAAACATAATTTTTTTTTGCCAGTAAACCTTATACCTACTACTGGATCTTAGTTTTCATTGAGCATTTGTGATGTCTAGTTCCTGAGATAAAATTCATTCCAGTTATTATCAATGAAATATTTCATGATTGGATATCAGTTCTTATTATTTGTGTCGTATTATTTGTGTTCCTGCGAGTTATTTGTAATGTTAGTGTCAATGTTTACGTTTTACAGGTGGATGATGATGATGATTCTATATGCCACCATGTTGAAGACGATTCATCAATTACGTCTCCACCAACTTGTACCTCTTCTCAGGAAACCAGCTCTTCTGTGACATTAGTAATTACCCTTTCCTCCTTTACATGCTACGTTACAGTTTGTGAAAAAAAATGGGTGATGAAATTATCTTTTGATGACCTCATTTAGACTCTGTATCTTCAATGGACAGTTATCATGCATTCTGTTCGCATTTTGGTTTATTATTCTGGGAATAATACACCTATGTATTTGCTCAGCAAAACATTTTTATAACACCCCCTCAACATTTTTTCTTTTATGTTTCATGGTGCATAGATTCCAAAAATGCAATGGCCATCCGCTGTCCGCCTATCATCCATATGTACTTTATTTTTGGTCTAAAAAATTTGTTCTTTCGCACACAGGCCCCATTTGGGCCCTAGTTGTGTCCCAAAACTTTGCAGCCCGTTCGGAATATATCACAGGGTGTTCTGGGTGAAAAATGGCTGTAAAAATAGGGTTTTTAAAAAAATTGTTGGCTTTATTTATATACAGCCATGGTACATAACAATATGTTAAATTCGTTAAAACTAGTTAGGTATGTCAACATAATTTTGTCCTTCAACATAAAAACGGAAAACAAACAACCAAACAAAAGCATATGACAGAATCAAATAAATTATTACAGGTACATAATAATTATCATTATGCAAGATATTCAATATATGTAGAAGTCAATAGGCAGGTGATAATACATTTTCTTTAAACTTCTGTTTCACATTTGCTGATTTAGAAAACAAGTTCCTTATATACCTGTGCATTTTTTGAGCCAACAATACTCGAGCATTCAAGTATTATGTTGATTTTATTGAAAAACGCGTTTCTGTTTGCAAGGTACTCAGGGCATTCCATGATTAAATGTTTTAGTAACATGAGCTTGTGAGGTCTCGTTTTCCATGGTTTTTGGTTGAGGAGACCGATTATAAAGTTGATTTTGACCAACGAGCAAAGAATTGAGGTTCTAACAAAGTTTCAGCCTTAAATTTACGTTAAATTTTGGTCTAAAATCGTCGTTCTTTCGCACACAGGCTCCATTTGGGTCCTAGTTGTGCTGCGAAGCTCGGCAGCCCGATCGGAATACACCAAGGGGTGTTATGGGGGGGGGGGGGGAATGGGTGTAAATGTAGAGGGTTTCCAGTTTTTTTTAAAGGTTTCAGTGAACATGAGCTTGTGAGGTGTCGTTTTCCGTGTTTTTTTAGGGCAAGAAGAGCTAATGTGAAGTTGATTTTGACCAAAAAGGGAAGAATTGACGTTGTAATGAAGGTTCAGCTCCCAAAATTCATTTTTTATGAGTCAAAAACTTGGGAAATTTCTGAAATCACCATAAATTTTTAATAACACTAGAAGTAGTATCAACAGGTGAATCAAGACAATTAACCTTTTGAGGACGAAAGATGTGGGCCTGAAAAACAGTTGGAGGACGAGAGCATTGGTACGATGCTTCATGTGAAACAACCTACAGGACGAACCTGTTGAGTTTTGAAAACCCCCTGAGGATGAGAGCATCATACCGATGCTGAACAAAAAAAACCCAAATGGACGAAAGCATCGTAGTGATGCTTATTCATTTTTTCTCATTTTTATTTTACTCTAATTTATTTGCGACTCCTTGAATGCACGACTATTTCCTTCAGATAATGATAAATCCGGTCGAACAATATTTTCATACTCCAATAGAGCCAATAACTCCCGCTTCAAGTGTTCAAAGTTAAGCTGTTAATGTGTTTATATGAAGAATCAAACAGCGACCAATAAACGAGCCTTTGTCAAATGAAATTCGTTAATAATTATGTTGTTCCACGTCCAGTCACAAATACATATTCGGGACTACAACTCTTCGTGCAGGATCTGCAGTTTGCCGAATGAGCGGAAAACTGCACGTTTTTATTGCAAGACGTGGCCAGGGAACCCTGCTCTGCACCCAGGACTTCAAAGAAAAACGGAGTTACAGTTTTTGTTTGTTACTGACGATGGTTTGATCACCGAAACCGGTATAACAGTGTTTTTCGTGTATGTGGAAATATATTATTTTTTCAATAACTCAGATTTTCTTTGAAATGGGTTTCCACGATTTCGTCGCGAGTGAATTAGTTCGTACCCAGGACTTGTTTTGAGAGGATTCATTACCTACACCAGAAGATTTACGGAATTAAAAAAAAAAAGTTTTGCCATGTTCCTAAACTTTCATTAAATCATTTTAAATAGTTCAATCATCGAATCATTCGTAGTTTATCTTTCTTATTAGCATAAAAGAAGATAGTGAACATTTTGCTTCTGAACAACGTCACTTATACAAAGAATAGTAATATTTCAAATTCAGTATCAATATTTTAGACGTCGAAATAGAATTTAGTATGCTTATCAGTGACGCTAGGAAGAAAAATTTATAATTGTTTCAATTTTTTTCAATAAAAAATGATTATTTGTACTGGTGAATCAGAATCAATAGGGAACACCATTTTTCCCTCGTCTCAGAGAAGGTTGGCGCCAAACTATTACTCGTCCAGTGGAGACTAGAATTCAGCATCAGACCGATGCTTTCGTCCACAACAGGAAAATGAGGAAACAGATGATCGTCCCATGGGGAGTTGGGAGGTTAGCATCGGTACGATGCTTTCGTCCTCAAAAGGTTAAATGGCACTATCAATGATCAAAGATAATTTGTCAAAAATAGGAGCCTAATTCATGTTTTTGGGGGCCAAAATTGGTGGAAACCATACAAAGTAGCTATTTTAATTATTGCACATGAATGAAACAGTAAATGAGCAACTAACATTTTTGTAGGTATGTCCAGTATAATAATAAACCCATGTGACAAGGGCTTTGCAGCGGTTTTTCTCATTAGTTTATGGTGTGAGATAGACAGTTATAGGAGTGAATCGAGAAAATATGCCTTCTTCATATTTTGAGATGCTTTCAGACTTCGAAATTCCAAAAAAGACCGTGGAAAGGGGCTCTGTGACGTTGTACGGATGTGGGTTGTGATTGGCTGGCTGGTGGCAGCAGATGGGAAATGGCCATTGGACGCGTTATATCCGTGTGGCGTAAGCAAGAGGCTTCTTTAATCACCTTTTTCTTTTTCTTCAACTATTAAGCCACTTTTCCCTCAACTTTTCAACTTTTTCAAATACATAGTGGAAGATGTTTATAACATCAGTACCAGAAGTGATCTTTGTGGATACATGATAGTTGCCCATTGATGTACTTTGTGTTTTTGGCCTTTTGTTGAAAGCTGTGGCAGCCCACTTGGTCAATTCATAATATGTAATCGTCTTATGAATGAATGTAATTTACAAGTTTCTCTCTATATTCAGGAAAACATTGGACAGAGAACTAGATCAAAGTTTTCTCTCAGCCAAACTCCTTTAGAGACCATTGAACAAGCGTTTATTCCACCAGATATAACAGAAGACATGTACAATACAGAGTGTGATAACCAGGATTGGCTCAATTTTTTGAAAGAGTTGGTACAACCCTTGGGTAAGTAAAGTAATAATAGTGAATTGAAAGGGTTGGTTCTACTAATATTAGAAGTAGCATTAACATACCTTCAGGCAAATTTATCGTCAGTGCAAGTCAAGTACTGGAGGCAAGCAGTTTTGATGTAAGAATATCATCGCCAGGCTGTCAGGAGAATGCTAAAGTCAGTTCGTCAGTTGTGCCCTATAACTGAAGTAGAAATTAGTAGAAATTGAAAGGTCAGTGATCAGCAGGGAGACAAAGGAATGCACTCTTACTCCCCAAATTGTTAGGAAATCCCACCCTGCCTGAAATACTCCAACTTCATGAACCACTCTTATGACATAGGTGATGAACTGACAGAGACTTGGCCATACACACATGTAGCCATATAAATGCAAACAGCACCCACACGGCACCAACATAAAACACAGAACGACCTATGAACTTCTAATTCACCAGAATTTTCTATAGCTATTACAAAACATGCTTCCCCCCCCCCCCCCCACTGTAAGCTAGGACTTAGAATGCTAATCACCTACTAGTCCAAATGTTCATCTGATTACTGAAACAAAAAAGAAGGAAAAGAACCAGACGAACATTAGCGATGACTTTTGGCTTGAAAATAGACTTGGATTGGAACATGGAACTTAAGAATTTATATCAGGCAAGAAAGCTGACACAGCTAGCAAAAGAAGCTGAGCGTCTTTCCATGGAGATTCTTGGAATCAGTGAGGTGAGGTGGCTCGATTTGGGGGAACAGCATACGTTTTCGGGCCAGACTCTTCTCTATTCGGGTGGTACAATCTGACGGTGCAGCGTATGAGAGAAGAGTTGGGTTCATGCTCAGCTGCAGGGCTTGGGAAGCGGTTGATGAGAGGATAATGAGGGCATGATTCAGATCCCGAGCCAGAAATGTCACAGTAGTCTGTCTTATGCTCTAAATGAAACCTCTAACATGGAAGAAAGGGAAGATAGCAAGCTTGATGATGTGATGGACAAGATACTGAGGGGATACATATATTTTTATGGGTGATCTTAACACTAATATCGGTGGTGGTGATAACTTGGATCTGGAGAGAATCATGGGGGCTCACGGGCTGGGTGTGATGAGTTTGAATGGTGAGCTATTTGCTAAGTTTTGTTAGAATAGAGATCTGGTAGTTGGTGGCTCCATATTCCCACACCCGAAGGAACATAAAATCATCTGAATATCACCTGATGGTCACACTGAACACCAAATAGACCACATCTGCATAAGTCACAAGTGGAGGCGTAGTCTGCTTGATGTGAGGAACAAGGGAAGTGCTGATATAGCATCCGGTCACCATCTTGTGATTGGAGAGATTTGAATCCGAATTGCAAAAGTGGCACAGAAGTTTGAAAGATGTGGCAACTGATTCAACTCCAGCAAGTTGGAGCTCCCAGCTGTAATAAAGGACTTCACGGAGAGAGTGAAAACAGGAGCTGCAACAGTTTCGCCTGAAGGTTCTGTTGAAGATCAAGGCAGGCCATAAAAAACGTGATTACAGAGGCGGGGGAGGAGGTCTTGTGTAAAGTGGAGGTCATTCAGAAGGAGTGGATCTGAGGAAACCTGGGCAAAAGTAGATATATGGAGGGCAGGCTAAGAATGAAATTAATCAAGCAAGAACGCGACCAGCTGCGTCTGCTGGTTACTCTTGACTTCCATACATCAGTTTAACGTCTGTTAATGTCCTGGAAAGACCTGGAAGTTGGTTACTGATGCCTCTAAGCAGCTTGGCAGAAGGTATGAGCAGTTCAGTGAAGCGCTTAACTCAGTATCCCCCCTTGAGCAATCTGAATCCTCACGCCAACCACTTCACGTTAGAAGTATAACCCGTGTTGGCACTCATCAATTGATAAAATTAAATGTGCGATTCGTGAGTTGAAAGCTTGGAAATCACATGGAATAGATCTGATCTCTGCGGACATCGTCACCTCAGCCAGGATGCTGCACACACTGTTTTGTAATATATGGACAAAACAGGTTTTCCCCTCTGACTGGATGCAGGGAGTCCTTGTGAAAATACCAAAGAAAGGTGGCCTATCAATTTGCGATAATTGGCAAGGAATTTTGCTGCTGTGTGTGTGTGCCTGAAAGTGTTATGTCATCCTGAGGGGTATTGAGACTAAAATTGATGAGACGCTTCGTAAAGAGCAGGCAGGCTTCCGAGCAGGGAGATCATGCATAGACCTTATTGCCACCCTCCGTATCATCAGTGAGCAGATCAGAGAATTCCAGGAGTCCCTCATCAGGTCACCTGTACCTCGTATTCGTGAATTACGAAAAAGCATTTCACAGGCTACAGGATGATTACTGGTGGGATGCTCTGCAATGGGTGTGCCAGAAAAGCTGATTGGCATTATTCAAGTTCAGTAAGAGTTTTTCACCTGCAGAGTCTCGCACAGTTCTCCTATCAAGGTATTTGCTGGGGTAAGAAAAGGGTACGTTCTGTCTCCACTGCTATTCCTCGTGGTGGTTGATGAGGCCTGTATGCAGCCATCAACGATAAAATCTGAGGAGGAGTAGTGTGGGTTCTTCTTTCTCAGAGGCGGAGGGATATGGACAGTAAACTTCATGACCTGCGAAAGTTCATGGAGCCAGCAGGTCTCAAGATTAATGCTGCAAAAACGAAGGCCTGAAGGATAAATGTCCCCTGCCCCACAGAATTTTCTGTTTAAAATCATCATATTGGTGAAGTGGATGTGTTTACATATCTGGATAGTCAGGTTGCAGCAGATGACGAAGCACACGTGGACATTTCCTTCAGAATAAATGAGGTGAGAGGAAGATTTGCCATGCTTTTTACTGGTCTGGAGATCCACACAGCTGAGCCTGAAGACAATGCTAAGCATCTTTGAGTCAAAAGTCAAGTCTTTCCCGCTGTAGGGATGTGAGACCTGGCTGATGTCGACTGGAATAAGCAGCAAGCTCCAAATGCTTGTTAGCAGATGCCTGTGTACGATAATCCGAACCTGGTGGCCAGGGAACTGGATTTCCAATCAAAAACTTTACCAAATATGTAACCAGAAGCCCATATCTGAATTGAGCTGTGAAAGGAAGTGGAGATGGGTAGGACACACTTAGGAAAGAAGCAAATGAATTTCCAAGAGAGGCATGTGACCGGAATCAACAAGGAGCCCAGCACCCAGGCTGACATCTGGGTACTTGGCAGACAACCTAATGCCAAACCTCAAATGTGGACCCGTCAATCTCCTCGAAGCAGATCAAGTCCGTAGCTGCAAATTGGCACTATGCACTCAGTGCGATAGCAACTTTCAACTAATTATTACAAAATGTAGATAATATCAAGGCGTAGATGAGTATGAGGGGCAGTCCAAAAGTACCTGTGTTCAGTGGATTCTAAAATCTGGTGGATTGCAATGGGGGTACCTCGACCCCAGGGAACTTTTATATGGTTATTGTAAGGTAAAAGCCCCAGTAGCAGACTCTTGAGGAAATTTCTGCTGTTTTTTACTCTGAATTTTGACTGATACAAGTAAAACTCATTTTCTGGTGTTCATGTTGTGCTTCAAACGTTCCTTAACATTTTGATCACCAAAAACCATCAATAATATCAAATACTACTGGCAAAAATTTAAATTTTCCAGTTCGTTAAAACACACGAGTAGCTGACACCCAAAAATGTGAAGTTTGGTGGGACAAACGATTGAGAATCATTATCCAAGCAACACTGTGCCTTCAAACATTATAAAATAAGGATTTCAGTTGTGGGCAAAAATAAGTGTAATACGCATCTCGTTCATCTTGTCATTTTTAATTAAAGAAACTGATGATAGTGTAACGACACCTCATCATTGAATTATCACTGTGACTTCCTGTTCATATCAAACGTATTCTTCTTTAATGTCCTTGTTCATGATGACTTTCTTCACAGTATTTCAAAAAGCTCAAGTCCCTGACTCAGCTGAAATCCTTATTGTTCAATGATTTTGAAGAAATGTCCGGCACTGGGGCTTTTACCTTGGTAGGTACTCGTTCGAAAATGAGTGGAGTAATGTTTGTAGAGGACAGTGTCCTGATTGGAGGCAGCCTACGTTCATTGCAGTCAATAGTGGACAGCCTACGTTCATTGCAGTCAATAGTGGACAGATTGTTGGAGTTCACTTGGGATAGGATGGGATGTTTAACAGAGGTGCTCCCCAGCATTCTTGCTAATACGGATTTTGAGGCATAGCGGGAACTTCTGAAGTGCTTTAGAGAGCCATCATTGATTGATTGAATCATAATCAACAGAAGTGATTGTGACAATGAGAAGTACCCATGACTTCTGTTTATCATTTTTGAATGAAAGTAGGTTCCATTCCTAGGTGGAGGAGAATACTCTCCAATGATGAATAGTTCTTGTTCTATGAGCTTTCAGAGTTTTGCCAACACGTGACGTCATTGCACCTCTCTTGCCTGGGTGGGGCCGCCTTGCCCAGTGTGGTGTCACTTGTTGCCAAAACTGTGAAAGCTCATAGAAAAACGCTGCAAAGTCCTTGTCACATGGGTTTATTATTCTAATGGATGTAGGTGCCTACAGAAATATTGGATGTTCATTTATTGTATCCTTCATGCGTAATAATTGAAACAGCTATTTTTGATGGTTTCCACCAATTTTGGCCCCCAAAACACGAACTAGGCTCCTTTTTTTGCCATTTAATTGTCTTGATTCACCTGTTAGTACCTGTTAATCCAGTGTTATTATGCAGGTTTATGGTGATTTCAGATTATTTCCCAGCTTTCTGACTCTTAAAAAATGAATTTTGGGACCTGAACCTTCGTTACCACCTCAATTCTTCACTCTTTGGGCAAAATCAACTTCATGTTCGGTCTTCTCGCCCTAAAAAACATGGAAAACCTCACATGCTCATGTTCACTAACACCTCAAAAACTCCTTGAAAAACACTATTGTACACCCATTTTCTCCCCATAACACCCCTGGATGTATTCTGGTCGGACTGCCAAGCTTCGGAGCTCAACTAGGACCCATATTTTTACCCGAATGGGAACCCAAACTGTCTGTGGAAGAACGACGATTTTAGACCAACAATGTTAGTCTAAAGAAGGTAACACATAGGTAACTTTAAGGCTGAAACGTCGTTAGAACCTTGATTTTCCACTCATTGGTCAAAACCGACTTCATATTCGGTCTCCTTGTCCTAAAAACATGGAAGACGATACCTCACAAGCTCATTTTACTAAAACACCAAAAAATACACTATTTTTACACCCATTTTTCACCCATAACACCCTTGGGTATATTCCGATCGGGCTGCAAAGTTTCGGGGCACAACTAGGGCCCAAGTGGAGCCTGTGTGCGAAAGAACGAATTTTTTGAACCGAAAATAAAATAAATCTGGATGATACGGCGGACGGTGGACGGACATAGCATTTTGAAATCTACACACCTTGAAATGTAAAAGAAAGACATTTTTGAAGGGGTGTTATAAAAAATTTTTGCTGAAAGAATACATGGGTGTATTATTCACCGAATAATAAACCAAAAGAACTATTCGTCGTAGTAGAGTGTGGTTGGTCTCAAAATTCTAAAACTTTTATTCAAAAATATAAACAGAAGTCATGGGTACTTCTCATTGTTATAATCTACCAAAACAGAAGAAAATGGCTATGACTAATATTATATGGGCCAGCAAGATAGGTATAACAAAAGGAATAATCAAGAGGATAATATAAATAATACCAAAGTACCTATATATTTTTATATACATTTTAAACATAGTAGTCATAATTATAATGGAGGGTGTAGATACCAGCAACATTATTCATGTGGCGCCTATATAAAATGGAAATGTGTAAATTAAGTTGAGTAAGAAGGCTGTAAATGTAAAATTACCTAATAAGTAGTTGTAAAACGAACACTACCTATGTTAGATGTCTTTAACGTACTTGAGCAAATAAGTAGTAAAATAACTTGTTTATTTATTTATTAAATTAAACGGCACAGCTGTGCCAATTACAACAATATAATCTGCGTAACTGGAAGGTTGCCATCGCAGGGCTTACAGTTGATATACAAATATTTAATGTTAAATAAAGATAAAAGAATATTTGGATTACATGGTGAAGTAGGTTCGTAGGGTGGCATATTGGTGGTAGCAGTAACACTGAAGTACAGGTTTAGATTGTGTTAGGTTTATGGGGTGGCAAATTGGTGGAGCAGGAGGTGGGTGTAGAAGCAGGAAAAGCACTCATGGGTACAGTCCTCGAGCACGGATTTGAGTTGACCCAAGGAGCACGTGAAGAAGTCGAGGCCAGCACCGTCGATCAAAGCATTGGCCATCCTTGGCAGGCGAAGCATGGGGCGATGGAACAGGTAGTTCCTGTCGGGGAATAGAACCGCAAATAGCTGCTGCGATCTCGCCAGGTATACAGGCACCGACAAGCCCACCTGTGACAGAAGCCGAGGACAGGAGATTTCCCCACGGACAAGTCTGTAAAAGAAGGAAAGGTCGGTGATCCTCCTTCTAACCTCAAGTGAATCCAGACCATACGCCATCATCAACGCCCGACAATCAACCTGGTCGCGAGGTATTCGAGTCCTGTATGCCAAGAAACGAAGGAACCTCCTTTGAATCCTCTCGAGGTGATTGATATGAACTGCATAGTGCGGCGACCAAAGTATGCTGCAATAATCCAAAAGTGGTAGTACGAGACATTTGAAGAGCAATACGATGGCGTCAGCATCTGTAGAATCACGTGCGCATCTCTTCAGGTAACCCACCGCTCTCAAAGCACGGCCACAAACCGCATCCATATGAGCGGAAAACTTGAGGTGGGAGTCAAGAAGAACACCCATATTACGGTTAACCGCTTTTCTGATAAGTGGTACTCCACCGATGAGATAATGATGTTCGTAGCTGTGATGATTTCTGCTAAAGGTGGTAACTGAGCATTTCGCCGGGTTGAGGCTCAAGTTGTTAGTGGGACACCAACCAAGGAGCGAGTCCAAGCAAGACTGAAGTCGATCGCAATCCCCAGGGTTCTCAACAGCGCAAAAAATCTTGAGTTCATCTGCAAAAACAAGATACTCAACATCCCCCATTAAAGCCTGCACGGAATTGATCATCAACAGTAACAACAACGGCCCGATGTTTGAACCCTGTGGTACGCCTGAAGAGGCCAAGAAGGGGTCCGAGACAAAACCTCGCAGCCTGACGCACTGGTGCCTCTCATTAAGGAAGCTCGCAATCCACTGATGCAAAGAACCAAAGACACCCAGAGGGACTCCAGCAATGCCAGAATGTGAGCATGAGAAATCTTATCAAACGCTTTTGCGTAATCAGTTGAAGTTACATCCACCTGGACGCCCCTGTCAAAGTTCCCATGAACGTACTCAGTGAATGAGAGCAGGTTGGTTGTTGTGGATCTACCCTTCATGAACCCATGCTGCTGAGTGACGATAAAATTCGAGAACAGTGGTGTGATACGCTTCACAACCAGCTTCTCGAGAACCTTCGGTATAGCCGAGATGGAACATACACCCTGAAAATTTGTTACATTCGATCGATCCCCTGATTTGTGTATTGGTGTGACAAAGGATAGCTTCCATGGTTCGGGAAAATGACCCATGGCAAGTGAAGCATTAAAGATGGCAGTGAGTGGAGGGCTCAGCAAGTGGGCACAGCTCCTCAAAAGCAATGGCGGTATACCGTCAAGCCCCATACCCTTCCGTGGATCCAGGGCCTCCAGCTCCACCCTTACCTCCTCCTCAGAAAAGCTCAGCATCCCAACGGGTACAACATCCAATGTAGGATAAGTAGGTGGAGATGTTACAGCCGGCTCGAACACTGAAGAGAAATAGCTGGCAAACAGGTTGACTTCATCTTGCGGAGTCTCAGCAGTGATGCCATCCAACTTCATGCAATGGGGCAATTCATTCTGGCCATCGCGGTAGTTGATGAAGTTCCAGAAGGCCTTTATGTCTGACCTCATCACATCTTGCACTCCACCAACATAACTGGCATAATCCCTTCTAGAGATGCTTTTGCACTTCCTGCGCAGCTCAGAGAAGGCAATGTAGTCCTCTTCCAACCCTGTCTGTTTGTAATGTGCATGTGCTACTCGCTTAAGTCCCACATACGCAGTAAGTTCAGATGAAAACCATCGGGGATAGGAGCTCCTGAAGGGCATGGTTTTTGGGACATGGGCCTCGATTGTGGTTCTCAGATTCTGATAGAGATGATTGAGAGCCTCTGCAAGGGGAAGTGTGGAGCACAAGGACCAATCACAACTGGCCAGGTAAACCATCATAGCGGGATAGTCTGCTTTTTTGAAGTTATAAACAAATCTCTCAGGCGTGAGACTCTAGATTTTGGCGGCACAACTTAAATTCAAAAGATGGGTGAGCGACGCCTGGATCAAATAACGGATCACACTCCCTAACAGAGAACCCCTCAGTGTTGGAGAAACATAAATCAATAACATTGCCCGAGACGTTCATTGTATTGTGAAATTGGCGAAAATTGCGAAGGTGAACTGATTCATAAAGTAAGCGACCCCTGGCGCCTAGATGAGGAGGCTGTATTGCATCATTCCAGGCGTCTGACCCAATCCCGGGTAGTTGTAGACTCCAGCCAGCACTATATCATAGTTCGGAAAAGCATGAGACACTGCATCGAGCTCATCGAGGTGGGCCTCTAACACAGATACTGGCTGATAATCCGGCAGATAGATACAGCCCAAGACGACCTTGAAGTCTGGCAAGATGACGAAGACCTGCTCAGCGTTATCAGCCGACTGCCATCGGTAAGATCGCCAGAGATTCGCCACCGCAATGAGTACACCGCCCCCTCTTGATTTAAGAGAATTATTTGATGCAGACCTATCGCAACGATATACGTTGAAGTTGTGTAACCCATGTTTAGGTGTATTCAAACGATCAGACAGCCAAGTTTCAGTTAAGAAAAGAAAATCATAAGTAATGTGAGGGGCCTGGTGCCAAAGAGAGGTAAGTTTCGTGTTCAGGCCTCGAATGTTTTGATAAAATCCCTCTAGGGTTGCATAGGATTTCTGGGAGTTTGACCGTTTTTTGAATTTTGGGTATATGCGGGCTGAGTAGAGACGATTTTTGGAACACCTGATATGTAACGTATGGTGAAATCCTTCTCGCCAGCATCCATTCTTCGTTGGAGTGATGAGCGAAGGTCCTTGAGGTAGGCTTGCTGGGCTGGGGTCCTATCAGAGGAAGCCGAAAGTACCCTGGGCTTGGTGGAGCGGTTCGCAACTAGAACCCTAGAAGCATTGTGAGGGGAATCAAACACCACCTTTAATGGGCGCACATTGCCCTCGGATACCCGTCCAATCCATGATAAACGTGAAACCATATCTGCGAACTCGGGTTTAAGCTTCGCTAAGGCAGCCTTAACCGATGCAAGGTTTTCCTCCGCAGCCTTCATTGAGTCTTTAATTTTAGATTCGGGGATATCATATGCTATTATGTTTGCTGCTTGTCTCCGTCTGTCCTCCATCTCTGCTAACTTAGTAAGTAAGGTGAACTTCGGCTTTCACCAGGAATACCTAACATGAAGCCTGGCATATGGCATATGTTAACAATGATTGAATGTAAAATGGTTTCCCTAGAAATGAAACAAGTTATTCTTTCACTCTTTGGTGTTGTCCATTTTGTGTGGTTTGTGCAACTATTCAATTCACGAATTCAAGGTTAACATACTATAAACAGGGTGGCCTCCAGACTGAATGTCAATGCTCGTTTTTATAGGAAATTTCTCGTTGATCCCAAATATACCGTGCTTTATGAACCCTAATTGCAGATTGGGGTACTTAGCGTCATGGTCTACCACTAATTTGAGCATAGTGCATTAGTACCCACACTTGGATGGTTATACTTGAATACTAACTAGTTGTTAATGATTATTAGGAAACCTAATTATAATCCGATCAATTATGAACCACCTTTGTAAAAGGCAAGACAGCCAAACAACACCTCCACAGGTGACCTTTCACTTCGGTTAACTTCTTTTGTGTCCCTGCTGCTCATCCATCTTTAACTTCCCTTCACTTCTCTCCCTCTCAATGACATGAATAGGGACCAACTACTGAACTGTCATTATTCTTCTTTTGTTGGCCTGATGATGCTGGCCTTACATAAAAAGTTCTCACTTCCAGTACTCGACGTGCTGGTGACGACGGATTCCTAAGGTGGAACGGTGATGTGTTTCTCCTAAGTATTTCCTCTCCCCTTAGCAAACAAGTAGTTAAGCTGGCCACTACATTTCATGTGGCTATGAAGTGCCTTTAGATTCTTGAATGTCTCCAGAGGAACTGGACTGATTTGGAACTGTGTTGTGAAACTATCACGTCTCTTTTCATTTTATATCTATTTCTCATAATCACCAGTGGAAAAAAAAGGAAGTTGCAATTTTCTCCAGATATATAATGGTACTTCTGGTTTGTAATATCATTATTAGAAAAAACGCCTTTTTTCAATTTCTAGATAATTCAGCAGATAATGTTGAAGCTAATGATGATGAAAATGATCCTGAATACAATATCATGGTTGACGAAGAATTTGAAGGTAAGACTGCAAGAAGCTGTACGTCCTTGATTCATATGTCAGTCAACCTAGCCACTTATTAATATGTAAACAACGTGGTGCTGGATCTAAAGCATAATTCAACAATAATAATTTATTTCATTATAGTGACCTGTTTTGTATCTTCTCCCCAGACTTGGACAATGAAGAACTTAGAATTGACCGAGCAGTTAAAATCAGCAAAAAGGAAGTTGAAGATCTCATGTCAGAGCTGTTTGAGTATACTCAAATGCACGAGGAGGGCCTTTACTCTGATGAAGAAAATTGTGATATTGAAACTGGAGAACACCTTGATGCTGCACAGGTTAGTTTATATGAGATTCAGAGGAAGTCCATCTGATTTTTTCTCTACCAATTCGACATCTCTGACATTATGGTAATGTAATGCAATTTCACACTACCATGTTATTCCCACTAGTTATTCCCGGTACCATGTTTTCTGCGTTTGGATGACTTGAAATGTTTAATGAAAACAAACAAAGACGCAATTCTTGACATAGGTAGTGGTTCAGATTCAAAGTGTTGAGTCAAAAATCCTTAAAGTGGTAGAAAAACGGCTGAAACTACCAAACGTCTTTATGAAATCACCAAAAGTGGTAAACATGGTGACGAGACAGAAAATTACCTACCATTTCACTGTTTAAAAAAAAAAAAAAACTAATATGGGTCACAACAAGGTGAAAATTTCTATTCAGTCTCAAAAAATTCTCTACGGTGGTACCTACAACTGTAAAAACTCACACAGGGTCATGCTGCATGACTGGATATATATATTTTTTAGCCGATTTGTGTGCATGACTGCATTTTTTTTTTGTTCAGCCAATTTATGCTGCGTGACTGGATTTTTTTTCAGCCAATTTGTATGGGGTTTTTGGTTAACCCCTTGGAAATTCCAAATCCCGTCTTTTCATATCCAGTACCTGCTGAACCTACAATCACTATCGAACCTGAATCTAGTGATGAAATCTTCTCCAAGGAACAGTACATGTTGTTACTACAACAGCTAATGCAACACACCCAGTTGCTTGCCCAGTGTTACTTACTCAGCTGTGGAAATCCATTTGTTGATGCAATTACACGGGATACCTCTAAGTCAAACCTGGTATGATTCATTTATCTACTGAATTATTGATTTTTAATTTCATTGCTCATTGTTTAATATAAATAATTAATATTACGGAGCAGTTTTTCAAAAACCTTACCCTCCAAACTTGGAAATGTACAGAGGTTCTGTGAATATTTCACATTTTAGGTTGTTTTACTGATTGAAACCGAACTACGACTGAATTATTCGTGTTTTGACTAACCATTCCTTGCAGCTTGACATTTTAATTGAGAACTGATCAAAAAGTCATTTTTCTCCGAGTTTACATTATAGTTTTGAAAACTGCCTCGCAATTAATCCTGTAATTACAGCACTATATTTACTTCCTTGAGCCACACTCAAGGTTTATATTTGACAGTCCGAATTTCTTGTAACCATAATTAATTTTATACACTGTTTTACAACTAATAATTAAGTATTATGCTCATGGGATCTGCCTTTCTTTTCATGGTACTGATTTATTATTATTGTGAAATTCTTGCTAACACCCTATTTTTTAGTACCTGCAAATATTAGTTCAAGCACTCACATGACTAAATTAAATTCTTACTCACTAATTACTTGCACTTACTCTATACCTTGAATGTGGCTCAGTAATTAGTGAGTTGAAGTAAGAATTTAATTTATTCATTTGAGTGCTTGAATTAATATTTGTAGTTACTAAAAAATAGGGTGTTAGCAAGAGTTCTACATTAAAATAATAAATAGGTACCATGAAAATAAAGGCAGATCCCCCGAACATAATAGTTAATTATTAGTTATAAAATAGTGTTCAAAATTAATTATGGTTACAAGAAATTCGGAATGTCAAATATGAAAAAAGGTTTATTCAGTTATTTGATACATTTTAGGTCATGTCGAACGACCGGAATTGTTTGTTTTCTTTCATTTATTTATGAATCTCCACTGGAATTGTTTGTTTTCATGACTGGAATCGTTTTCGTTCATTTATTTATGAATCTCCACTGGTGGACGGAAAAAAATGCCACTGGGTGAAGTGGATGCTAAGTTTGGAGGCCTATTCCCAAGATCTCAACCCACATGTGTCATGTGTGGGGGCACAGTGGTGTCTTCCCCGAAAATTCCCTCCCTCCACCCTTCATTATTTTATATCTTTTGTTTTCTTTTTCAGCTTCAACTCAGATTATTAAGAGATTCCTCACCACCCAACTCTGTATTTGCATTTCCAACTCTACAGAGCTCATTGAATCTGATGTCAGAGTATGAAGCATTTGTAGATTCAAAAAAAATGGCTTTGTACAAGTTAGTGCAATATTCAACTTCATGTTGGTACTTATAGTTGTAGAGTATAGTTGTAGTTGTTATACTTTGGTGGAATTCCCGCGATTGGTAATGTCAAGTAAACTGATCAATAGTGCCAATACCTGGGATTTATAAATATGGTATCCAGATGGTATGCAAATTACAAATTTCATTTCAATTCTTACCCAGTCCAGTTTAGAATTCCAGTAGGTATGTCAGTTTTCAGCTCAAAATTCCAAGTAGTATCTTCAGAATAGGTGAAATGATATTTAAGGTCTGTGGGACGATACATGATATGAAAATGGTACCTACCTAAATAGAAATATTGATCCTCTGTAATGTGCTCCATATTGTGAATACAGCACCGATCTTGTTGATGCATCGTAACTGCTTCGAATTGGCATTGACAGTTCCAGGTGCCTGTTCGAAATTTTTGCGAAGAGTTTTCGATCAATTTGGGAAGATCAGGATTACTTATTACGTTTTGTTTAAATTCAAAATAAAATACATTCGTCAGAGAAAAACTCATTAAAAGAAGGTTGCAAAAAAGTGTCGAAGTGGGGGAGCATAAAACAGTGGTGGACTGTGTTTCATACGAATGCATACAACGAAATGACTGGTTCATCCAGCTCTCCTGATGGTTTTGACTAAATAAATTTCCATCTATGATGGGGTTCGGTTACTATTGCTAGCTGGGAGCCTCAGAGGCTATTCATTAAGTAAGTTCTTGCCTAAATGAACAGTATAATATTATTGTTGTTTGGCTCATGCATACAGTCCTCCCAAAAACTTGTTTTTATCAACAAACAGTTAGGAGAATGGTGAACTAACATTTCCCTCTGAATTTGCATTAATCATTGTGGAAAGAAAAGTAGACGGAAAACAACAAATAAAAGAAAATGAATCTCATAATCTCTCTCTTTAAGCTTTTCTAGATTTTTCATTTACCGTCACCCTACTATATATCTAGTCATGAGGTGTTATGAAATTGGAAAAATAGGTACCCCCATAATGAGCATACATGACACACCTTGTAGATCACTTTCTGTTTGTGTTTTGCAGGTGGAACCAAGTAATGGCTTCCAGATCGTAAGTAATTTAATATTTATATTCTGTAGTATCATTGGTTTAATATTGTGATCCAATAAGAGAATTAACAAAAGATATGTGCAGATCTATGAGAGGAATAAGAAGGTAACAATAGAGAAAAAATCAAAGAAAGGGGACATGATACTAGCTGTTACTCCAGAGGGGAAAATTTATAAATTAAATGATTAATTATTAAGGTTTTATAAATTTTCCCCTCTGGTGTCACTGCTAGTATCATGACCTCCTTCTTTGATTTTTTTCCCTCTTGTTACCTTCCTATTCCTGTCCTAGTTTTCCAAATGCTCCTGTATTTTGTAACTTGGGGTATTTTGCGTGATTTATGTGCTAGATATGTTGTGTAAGAGAAACGGCCAGGTACATAAACTGCACTTGGCAGTTACACTAAGCTCAAAGTTCACTTAGTTTAGCTTACACCCTGAGTGTCGCTTCATGAAGAAAAAACCCAATTCTGCTTCACTTTGGGACAGCTGCTCTAAGTTTGGTGCTTCCTCAGATATCGGTGTTTCAACCAATTAGAGTATAAAATTTCAGCAAGTGTTTGCGTGTAATCAGCTGTGAACATCCAACAGTCACCTGGGGCATCAGGTATATGTGGCTCAAGTTGCTGGATTTGTCATAGAAATTTCTGTGTGAACCAGCTTCACACGTTAACAATTGTTTGAGAATAGTTATCAGTCTAGGGTTTTGTGGTAGTATGTGATTGCACGTTCTACCCCCTCCCAAAAACAACCCTTTTGTAAATTTTACCCACAAAAAAAAACCTCTGCTGCATAAAGGACTGATATTCATTTTGCCCACAAAAATAGCATGCTCAGTGATTTGCAGGGCAAAAAGCTGCCCTATCAAACAGCGCTGAAAGAAAATGTTTGGTACCTGGAGGTAAGGGTAGACTGTAGGTTGACCTTTGGGAACATATCAAGAGGGCAGCGGTCTCAAACCTGAGTAGACTTATGGCAAAAATTGGCGGCCCTTCTCCTAAGGAGAGGAGGGTGCTCATGACAACAGCAGAAGCAGTCATTTTATATGGAGCAGAGGTGTGGGCTGAAGCCCTCAAGTCAAGAAATACCAAGACCACTTGTGATCAGTGCAGAGGAGGGGAGCCTAGCAGATAGCAAGGGCTTGCAGTATGGTCTCCTTTCCTGCTGTGGGGGTAATTGCAGCAGTCATCCCAAATGAGGGAGCCAACACCCCAAATTAGTGAAGAGGAGTGGGAGGAAACACTGAGGCAGTGGCAGGTTGAGTGGGAATCTGATAGTAGGGGAGCGTGGACCCATGGCTGAACAGGAGGCCTGGAGTGGTGGATTTCTGCATTATGAGGTTCCTGTCAGGCCATGGATGTTTTCGAGCTTGCCTTGGCAAGAGGGAGACATACCTACGTTTTTCCACTGCCCTAGATAGATCAGAGAAAGGGAGGTGCTGGAAGAAGAAGCGAGTGAAATCACACCGAGCAACCTGTTTGAGAAGATGATCTCTAGCCAGGAAACTTGGGATAGGATTGTGTCCTACATAGTCCGAATCCTCAAGTCAAAAAAGCTGGACAAGTAATGCTGAATAAGTGATTCCGGGGTGGATTAGGTCAAGGATAAGGGGTAGTGGGTTTTTAGTGGGTGAAACCCAAACTGCTGAGGAGCGGGGACCCTCCAAAGCGATAGTCTTTTTCACGATTTTCCCACTGTTTCCCTTGTAAAAAAAAGTACTACCTACTCAGTACGACCTGCTTAGTACCTATTCAGTACTACCTACTTAATACCTAATTACTCATTACCTATGGCTGTAGCCAATAAGCGCTAACGAGATGAATGTGCATGTTGAAAAGCGCAACAGTTGTTGAAATCCACTAGCGAAAAGCGCTAGGAAGTAGATAAGATTTGATCAGATTTGTTACGCAAAAGCACAACATATTTTCATGTTTTCTAGCAACCTACCACTTGGCTCCTATTAGTTTACCAGCTGGCTAACCCGTGCATTGCACAGGATGACTTGTATTATTGCAAATACTGAGCACTTTTCTTGTTCTGCTGTGATGTAGCTTGAATAAGTGCTTCTTCTCTACTCCTGGGAATGCTTTCGAGAGATTTCCTTCTCTGCCGATACATTATATACATTGTGATAAAAAGTTATTCATATTGACACAAGTAAGTGTTCTTTCCGTAGTTAGCTACTTTAAAAAGCTCGTGCTTATGGATACATTCTAATCGCACTAAGTGTGCTAGATCTTTTTGCGAGGGCCACGCTTTTTTGGCGGGTACATTTTTACGACTGGGTAGTTTTTTTATTTGTGGTGGAGGGGGGGGGGGGGGGTCACATCTTTTTGCATTGATGAAGTAAACATTTTTTGCCAGTATCTAAAAAAATTTCTCAGTAAGTACCTTTTACCGAAAAATTCCAAAATGACGAAGGGGGGGGGGGGGGGGGACTAAATGTACCTACTGAAGGACCTTCCTTGGAGCACAACGAATGTACGTGCAAAATTTCAGCTTGATCCGTTATTTCTGTGAGGCTGTAGCCCTGTCAAAGAACAACAACAAGAAGAATGACAACTAGAAAATATGTATTTTCAAATTTCTATAACTCCGTCACCTGATGGCCCCAATGGTTGAAATTTGGACCATGTCCTCAGGGGCCATTCTAAGAAATTGAGACCGACCACACTCCTACGGTGAATAGTTTCTATGGGCTTTCTAAGTTTCAGCAATAGGAGACGTCAACGCACAGAGTACTCCTCATTGTGCACCTTAGACTGGGTACAAACTATTAGGTTAGAGATTAGCCATAACTCGAACTGGACTGCTCATATTTAGGCCATTACGTGCAATTAGCCTTTGTAAAGCAATATTGTTTTACTGAAAAATTCTTGCTACGTGTCGTCCCTGACTGTCTCATGAATGATATCTGAATCCAGCGGCAAAATGTGGGCCTGCTCTAAATTCTAGTGTTCCACTACAGACGCTAACCTAAATGACAACTTCTCTTCAAGTTCTTCCCCTACAACCAGGACATTTAGATACCTATTTTAAAACAAGCTTTTCCTCCATTTTTCAAACAGAATCATTCAGTTGTAATTTTCTCGAAATAGGTAAGTAGAAAATCAACATTATTTTCAAAGTTTGTTGGGTATTTCGTCGACTTCACGTTTATGTGTGATTGAGAAAACAATAATCAATTTTCAGGTTTCTACAAGATAACTTATTCACTAGTCAACTTCAATTAATGGTGCAAAGGCTCTACACACATCAAAACTTGAAAAAAGCTCTTTATTCTGGTGTAGGTGTAGGTATATCTCAGGTTTATTGAAGAATATTTGGCAAATACGGTTTTCCGTGAAAACCTGTTCAGTAAGTGCTGTGCTCTCAGTGTACCTTAGTGCGTCAAATTGCACTAACAGTCGAAACAATAAAGAACTGTGTTATGTATCACAGCCTCATTCCGTATGTCAAAAATAATCTATGTCAAAGAATTGTTGCTAATAAGTTGTATTACTTGTTGCAAAAAAACATTTACACTTAATTTTTAAAAAACTATTTGATCGCTAGACACATGCTTGGGGGCCCAAATATGGTTTTCATCTTCAAATTTTTCAATTGATTACAGTTGACTCTAACTTATTCTGGTGATGGCAAACCTAACATCATAGAGGAGGCAGGGAATTAGGAAGCTATCTTCCGGAATTTTCATTTATTATCAGTAATTTTTTTTTTTTCATTTTTTAACACGTTCAGTGTGGCACGGGACTTATTGACCTCGTACACCCAATAACACAATCAGTGCGGGGCCAATTTTTCTAGTTTTCGGTTCCGTGCGAATGGCGTCATGACGTGAATAATAATGATAACTAATTGAATAATTCCAGTATGGATGTGTACAGTAGGTGGTACCCTACTCATGCACGTTTATCATCTTCAGGACAAATAGACCCCTAACCGCATTTGTGTTACTATAGTTACCTTCAGTGCGGCACGGGACTAATAGACCTCGTGCCAAAAAACCCAATTTTCGTTCCAAAAATGCACGTTTCCGCGCTCTGGGGCCCCTCTAGTATTGGGACAGGTGTATGATTGTGATGAGTGTTATGGAAAACCAGCAATGTGTTTGAGATGTTTCAATTAAAAACATTCTTCTACCACGAAGCTTTTTCACTTTGAGCGTTTTTCATTCATAATTTTCCAAGGTTTTCTAATGTTTCATTATGTTATTCAACCAGAGTTTCATAATAAACAGAAAGAAAAATACCTATGTGAAAAAAAACCTTCAGTTTTCAATTTATATATTTTTTTCATTATTTATTCTGTCAGGAAAGAAATAGCTAATTGAAAGAGGACTAGAGATATGGTAATATTTGCGTAACCAAAACACGTTCATTTTGATATCATGCATACTGGAGTTGAAAACGTTAGGTAGTATTTGACAGTAAAATAACCTCAAATTCTACTTACATGACAAATTTTCGGCAGCTATTATATTTATGATAATTCACCAGACATTTTAATTACCAATTAGGTATTTCAATCTTGATATAATGATCGTCAACCGAAAACCGAACTCACTCGTGATTCAGCGCGAAAAAATACCGCGAAAATCATGAATCACACATGCAATATTGGATACCTCCAAAAAACAAGGTTTTTCATTGTTACGCACATTTTGCGCGCATTTGCGTACCTACGGTTTTGCGAACTCAAAAATTCGAGTAACGCGCCATTTTCCATGAAATTTTACTTAGAATTCGAATTTGCAATAAAAAGTAGTTTCTCATTTGAAAAAAAAAAAGTTGAAAACATGTTTTTTGCGTGCTCATCTGCGCAAAAAATGATTTTCGAATTCTACGGAAAAAACCATGAAGGATAGCGTTGTGACTGTTGTTCTATCTGTAGTATAAACCGAAATAAAAACGGTGGACCATTCATTCGGGGGCGCCCTTGTAGATATGTTCAAAATTTACCCAAAAAAGCTATCAATCCATGGCTTACGACTGCAGTGCATCAATTCAGATCTATTCTGTGAGAAAATAACAGAACTTGGTGGAAATTACCAATTTTCACGAGATTCTGGCCGAAAAACTAGGACCTAGTATTCGGGGTCAATATGTCCCGTTTCGCACTTTTGGAAAGTTTGGCACGAGGTCAAATTGTCCCGTGTCACACTGAAGCGATTGGTGTGGAATTTGCCGCCGCACTGAACGTGTTAAATATTTTTAGGGAGCAGTGTTTATTTAGGCTTTATTATCTTTCGTGTAGTTGAACAGAGATGTTTATATTTTCCAGTACATACAAGAAGACGGTCCAGGAGGGTTCTCCCACCATTCACCCATACTTGATGACACTTTGCCTGAGGAGTGATGCTTTCCAGTATCCATTGTTGCTTCCGAAAATCGGGTTTCGAAAAGGCTCATTTCCTATACGTAACAGATTTTCCGAAGCTGAAGACAAGTAATGATCAATTATAAAATCTATTAGTCCACAGATTTTCCTAATTTCTAGTTTTAAACAAATTGAACACAACATTGAGCACAGTATTGAGTACAGCCAAAAAGTTGAATGAACTGCACTAAAAATTCGTGAAAGCAACCAACGATTCAGTAACGCGAAGTTCACAGGGAAAGTGGATCAAGGCATCAGCCATCAGAGTCACAAAATGTGTCGTCAGCTCAGAAGGTAGGAAGAGTGAGCTGAAGCGGGTTTTTTGGCGGGCTCTAAGAAATTCAGATGTCATTTATTTTTATAAAATCACTGGCAAGTCTGAAAAAAAAACTTTCTCCATTCATCTCCAAATTTAATCCACTTTCAATTTCCGCATTAAAAAAAGAATGTGCAAGTTCCTTATTATAAAATTGTGGGAATGTGCCAGGCTGAAGTTAGCTGACGGATTTTTTGATCTGTAGACCTCTCACATTAGCCATCCTCTCACACTCCTCAACTACTGTGGTGACACAACAGTTATGATTGCAAACATATCAACATCATTAGAGTATGCCAGTTGTTGGGGCCCCTCATTGTATATCATTCCTCCTGACTTACTATCTTCTGCATTACCTACCCATAGTGAAAAGGCTCAAAGATTATGGGTCTCTGTTCACCCTTCTCTCAGCATTCTTCATTGTTAAAAATCGGCGCCCTAGATGGGCTTCTCTATGTCGGTGACGGTAAAAATCTACTCGTAGGTGTGGCTGTTGAGGTGGACGTTGGAGCGATAGGTACGGTATGGCGGAATACGGGTATCATTCGCCATGTAGAGAAGTTGGTCGTTCGATGGGGATCGGCGGTGAAGAACATTGTTCTGTATGATCGATATACCTGCCCTGGTGTCGATGAGGAAGGGCAGATTCGAGTGTTTGCAGCGTATGAAAAGCTGGTGTGACACCGGGGCGGCGTGGCGTGCGACGGCGGCTGCGGGCAGGGGTGTTGGAGAGGGCTGCTTGGCTGGCGTGGCTGAGTAGATCTTGGGTGGAATGGTGGCAGGCGTGGGGAGGAGGTCGTTTGAGAGTGTAGGGCTTTCTTAACCCCTGTCGATGTGACGGTGGTGACAGGGGAAGACGTCGGAGTTGAAGAAAGGTTACAACACGCTGGGTAGGCCAGAAAGGTTACCACCACGTTGTATACTAGAGGATATGCCCAGTAAGGTTATCACCACGTTGGGATCTTTGGTGAGAGAGAGGTTGAGGATATGCCCAGTAAGGTTATCACCGCATTGGGATCTTTTATGAGAGAGAGGTCGAGGAGAAGGGTAAGGTGAGAGAGGGAAGGCATCAAGTTCGAGTGAGATTGGTAGAATGAGGAGCCGAGCAAGGAGGGCGCCTTATAAAGGCACCTGTACCCTCCCCTGGTCCTCCAGCGGCGGTTGAAAGCAGATGGAGCTGGTTGCATGGTTGCGTCCCTCATGTCACGTTGCTCGCCTTCTCCCTGGCTTTATTCGAAACAATCTTAAATGCACAATTTTGGGTGATATATTATAGGGGGTACCACGATACGTGTGTTGCCACAATAATGTATATTGCAGTATGTCTGGCAGCACTGGTTATACTGATGCATCCTTATGAATTTATTCATGAGGGAAGTATCTCATTCCGTTTACGTTTGTTAACGGAATGTTGCTTGCTGTTGTTCTCTTTAGTGGGCCCTAGTTATTCCTGTTTTGCAATCTTGGTGTTGAGGTTACTTCACTCCAGTTCTTCATCATACTCTTACCAAAACCTCATTATACTCGATTACCTGAAACCTGATAAACCCAACGTCCGGATTAACGGAATCGAAAATCGAAAAAGGAAAACAAATCTTAGTGAAGGCAATGATTTTAGAGCTTTTTTCGGGGATGGGGTATGGTCTAGAAAAATCGTAGTAGGTACTCTGAAATTTGTTCTGAATTTACAGTTTTATTTTTCTCCTCACTGTACTTAATGAAGGCAGTCATAAAATATGTTATTTTACTGTTTCAAAATCTCCATTTTAAGATTGATTTATAGACGGTAAATGAGCGTACTATCGAATTTAAGGTCTATGTAGGTGCTGTTGGTTCCACCAAGTTCGGATAATTGGGGCTTTAGTGTATTTGAGTAGTCATTTGAAGGACTGTTTGTGATTCCTGTAGCACCTGTATTGTTTTCCTCGACGTATTAGAGGTCCTTTTGTCAGTACCCCTAATTTGCATTTTCTCATATATCAACCTTCTTAGGTAAGTTTTTCTTCCCGATTTTCAGATTGATAGCAATGGGTCTCGAGGACTGTGAACACGATATGGGCTTGGAACTTGATTGTGGAGGTTTACTTGAGGCTTGCGACCTTATTCGAAAGGCGCTGGTTCCAGTCAAAACCGCTGATTCAATTCAAAAACATATAATTAAGAAGAAAAGTACTGAATATCCCAACCCTATCAAGGTAGGTAGTATAGCCACCTAAAAATTAATTTTACTGGGGTGTTGAAAACTACCCACCCTTCAAATTTTGTTACAGTAGTTTATTTTTGAACTGTAGATTATTTTTAATGAAGTGTCTGAAGCTACTACTTTCGAGTTATTAAAAACTCTACCCATAAAATATTGTTGACATAACCTTGTAGCATACACCTTGTAGTCCCACGTCAATAATTGCGTATCTTTCTGATAATATTGATGCCAGTCCATGATGAAATGGTCTTTTAAAGAATTTTCCAAGAAAATAGCTTATGCAATGATATAAAAATTCTTATAGGAAGCTACAAATCCATTTTGAAGCATCCAACATATTTCAGCATCCTCACACCACCTTTTATATCCCCCTCTTCACCCATAAAAGAATAATTCAACAAACAAAGCTATTTTGGATGGGTCCCCAAACGTAAAAGTTTTCCGAAGTTCCCAACCCATATGTTGTATTGATCCTAGAATGAGATAGGTATACTTACATAGGTTTAGACACGATCGTGGAATAACTAACTAGCTCAGTGACTTTTAGGAAAACAAAAAAACATTAAATGATATAAATTATTTCTGGAAATGTAACATTAGACCTTGGTCCTTATCATCAGTACCTAATATGAAAAGTTCAGAGGTTGTGGGGAGGGGGGGGGACCCGGCCCCCTTCTTTGATTTTAGGTCCCTTTTTTTGGCTAATATCGGTACACGTGTCACGTGATACCTACCTCACTTTCGTTGGTGCAGTGTGATACCTCCCCGCTAGACGCAGCCTACCCGTACCGTACCGTAATGCAATATGCTACCTACCACATGAAAAGTCAGGAAATTATGGAAATCTTACCTTGTCGTCGGGGTTCATTCTTCTAATGGGAAGAGTGTCGTGGAGATGAGGGGGATGATTTTCACTACAAGTTGTGCTTCATGTCGGCGAAGAAGCAGTCCATGAGATCTTTGTCTGGATAGAGAGTTCGCCACCATTCTTCAATTAATTGTCTTTCTAGGAGTTGACGTGCGCCACACCTTCTTATTTTATACTTTTGTTTGGTCTGGTTCCACAAACTTTCAATAGTTTGAATGTGGGCTCCTGAAGTGGGGTCTACAAAATTTTCAGAATGATTGACCGTTTTGTGCTGGTAGCCATAATTACTTAACTTGGAATATGCTCGCCACATATCGGAGACAATGGTGCTACCCGGTGCAATTTCATTTTGGATGATGGGTAGTAAAGTGGCCCGGTCTCTCTGAGCAACGATGAAAAATCTGCGCTCCAATACTCCATCTGGTCTCTTACAGCACATCCCGAACACCCAGGGGCCCTGCACTCGATCACCATAATTTCTGCTCGTTGTTGGTGGTTCATTTTCGGCACCAGAACTATCAGAATCGTGCGAAGAGTTGTCACTGACAGTCTGCTCGGTCCGACGATCACTGGCTAGTAAACGTCCCCTGTGATATTTTCGCTTCCCTTGAAACAGGGATTCATCTATCTGAACTTGCAAGTCAGCCCCACCCATTTTGCCCCTTTTGTTAAAACAATCAACACATATATCTCTACATAAATTGTACCAGTCTATCACAGTATGGTTACTCCGCCCTGTCCACTTCACAGCATCACTAACACTAACTAAGTTACACCACATAAACACTAGTTCGACGATTTCACACAAGGACAGATTACTATTGCACTTCCCGTTTACATCTACATAAGTAAAAAATTTATTGGTTTTTCTGACCGACGCGTAAGTCTGGCAGCCCTTTTTCGAACAGCGTAGGAACAGTGTTTTAACAAATTCTCCGTCTCCATTCCGTTTTCTGCCTTTTTTAAAATATTCTTTGAGTTCACCGCCACAAACATCACCTCCCTTAATTTTTTCGCACCCCACTGGTTGATTAGGTAAGACTCCCTTTTCGTTTAAATATTTTGCGCACGTCTCCTCACTGAAAATAATTGTACGGTATAACTTTCCCAAGCTCATTTTGTCACCTATCTCAACACGCGGTGCGAGTCAACTGATTCCAACTTGGCAGATAACTTCCAGACAGATTACGGTCAGGAGGTTTAAAGGTGAGTGTTGTAGGTGAACACCATCGTAAACATCAGCGCGTAGGTATCACACTGCACCGCCCGATTGGTCGGGTAGGCTGCGTCTAGCGGGTAGGTATCACGTGACACGTGTACCCAAATATCTCTAGAACAGTTGATTTTATCGAAAAACAAGTGAAAGAGAATTTCCTACAAAATTCCCTTTACCGCTTCTAAACTGAACATTATTTAAATTGTAGTTGAAAATGGGTCAAAAACTAGATTATTACCTTCAGATATGCACATAATATCCCAAATTCGCGTAATAATATTGTAATACATAAGAGGAGGCGTTCAGAGGAATGGTTTGGAGAGAGTGCAGGGGTGGAGTGGGAGTGGGGTCTTGCTGCACAACTTCCTAATATGCTCCTGTAATGGATAGGTATATATGATGCAAATGTCATTTGTGAAGCAGGTAGCTACCTATTTCTATCAAATTTTAACCATTTATGTAGATGAAATATGAATGTAATTTGATTTTATGGTTTAAAGCTATAAAGGTAGGGAAATATACATATAGGTAACCAGCAGGAAGTAGTTTAAAAAAAATTATTGTTATAATATAATTAATCTAGGGACGCGAGTGCGACCCGCCCGCCAAGAAAACTGAAAAACTCGTAGCGACCACGAACACTGTTTACATCACAGAACAAGTAGGTTCCCCTCCCCCCTAACGGCCCCCTGGGGTGTTGGTTTTTCGTACACCCATTCACGAGTGGCCCCTGAGGATGTGTACCGAATTTCAACGCTTGGGACCATCATGTGGCAGAGTTACAGAAGTTTGAAAATTGCTATTTTTCAAGTTTTTCTGCTTGTTCATCTTCTTTGACAGAGCTACAGCCTCAGAGCCATAACGGATCTTGCTGAAATTTTGCACACACATACGTTATGCTCTAAGAAAGTGCCTTTTGTGCAATCCCTTCCTCCCCATTTGACCGCCATGTGTCGGTGGTGGGGGTGGGGGGGTTCAGAGTAGGTTAGAGAGGGTTTTAAGAGCTAAACGTTTCCAACACATTTGTAAGGGTCCAAGGAAGAGCCTTTTGTGCAATTTGTCCCTCCCCATCATTTGACACCCTTCATATGTGTTGACACACGTTATTCTCCCATTGTTCTGGAATCCATATTTAAGCACAAACTGCCAATCAAGTCTTTTCTCCTTCAAAAATGATTCACAAGGCTTCTGCTATATTCAGAGGTCGTGAAGAAATTCCTCCAAACTGGAAAAAGTGCTGTAAAATCTAACTAAGATAGGAATAGTAGGTACCTATTTTGGTTTTAGTAAGGAATTTTTGGAGTTGTAGTTGGGATAGCACACTTGAGTTGATTCTCAACTAAGCCAACCTCTGATTTTCACAGGATTATTTTTTATACAGAAAAGCTCCAGGCATAGAACATTTTGTTGTGCCAATTAATTCCAGTGAATGCTTACTGCCTCTTTATCAACAAGATGTACGACTGATTGACACTCGATGGCAAAGAATTTTGTATTACGAGAGGGATCGTAGCAAGATGTTAGCTCTAGAAGACAAAAAAAAAGAAGGTGAGTAAATTGAAAAGTTCTAGTAGTTGGTTTAACCAAATGAGGAATGGATATGGGTTGGAATTGGCTGCTTTTGACCTCAGAAGCGGATTCAGCACCCTCGAAAACCCCTGTGTCCCAATTTTCAGCTGCAAAATCCGAGTAGTTCGACGGGAATAATCTGAGGAAAAAACGAGAAGTGTCATCTGGTATGTATCTCCCTCTCACGCGGTGCCCATGTGCGGGAGTGAGAGGGCACTACATACCAGATGACGTCGTACACTTTTTCCTTCCCTTTTCACCAACTTCCGTTGATTTCCGACCCATAATATAGCACCTTTTTGGAAAGGTGTCCGTAAGCCCTACAATTGAAACAATGCAAAAATGGACGTCCATTCCTCATTATTGTTTTGATGTCTTCATTATACGGAACGATAACTTTGAATTAACACTAATATTGAGGTTTTATGTTGAACTCTTGTAATCCAACACCTTTGGAATTTTAATTCGAAGTTCAAAAACGTTTCAGCTCACAATGGGATCCAGTGACTGTGAATAGCAGAACAATCCCTGGTAATAGTCACTATTCTGCTGGAAAAAAATTGAATTACGAACTTTTGGAACATTTCTTGGTGAATTAGAAAGCAGATAGTAGTTGGACACCTGACTACATAAATGAAGATCATATCTGATCTTATGATGGAGGTGAGTTTGTCTTATGTGCATGGTGGCCATTACCTGTTTCTGCCACTGAATGTATGGGCGCTGCCTCTCTGTTTCAATTAAAAATTTCAATAATTTTTGTTGTTGAATTTATTGGTTTTGTATTTTGGGATTATTGTTGTTCACATATTAGATTTGAGTATTGTAATCCATTTGGAAACAATTCTCTGTCAACTGAGTGAATTCTTTGCCTTTTCTTTAAGGGGAGGCGGGACAACAGGGCCCGCAGCCCCTCCATAAAATAGATAGCACTAGCAACTGCGTTGGCTGCTGGATGGATACTATACCATAAATATACTATGGCCACTTGACTGACGCCTGAGTATTCCTAACTGAACCATGAGGTAGGAAAAATTATGGAAAAGACTGAGGTAATGGTAACGCCTCCTCATGATAGTTAATTTCTGCTGACTCATAGAAATCATAACTACCTATTGTCCCAGGCTTCTTTTGCTCTTACATCCCTGGTCTTCCGCTCAATATCATAATTCTTACCCAGTGGGTTCACTAGATATCTATGCTTACATACTAATAGTCATACATAGGTACTAATGCTCCTTTCCAAGCCTAAATTTTGCTAACTTGGCATGTAGGTGTCCTGTCTATATTATCATCCATCGAAAGAATTCTTGTCCATTTCATCACTAATATTGATCGGATTCCTTGAATTTTTAAAATTTAGCTGTTGATCCAGAATGTTCCAAAACAGGTTTTTCTGCATTGTGCTATTAAAATTTCATCAGCTTCTTTTTGGAATAACAAAACTGGCCAAAACCTCCACATTGGTCAACACAGGGAATCTTGATTATCCTTCTAAATTACCACATCTCAAATACTTCAATGCACCTTGATAATATTTGTGTGTTAGTCTCCTTGTCTACTCATTTGAGGAGAACAGAATACATATTAAAACACCGGAGGGTGCACATCCTCCAACAGGAGCTCTCTGCTTGTGAGCACACTGCTCATAGGAATCATCGGTACATCTGCTCCCAGTAACCGTTCAAGGAGGTTAGCTATTGAGAAGTGAGGGACCACGAAATTGATAAGACACTCAAGCCCCTACATCCTTCCCCACTAATTTCACCATTCCCAGTGACAAAAAATAAGTAAACATCACTTCCACGTTTTTATTTCCAACCTAAGAGATGAATGATGATTCAATAAGGCAAATAACCAATTGTTCCAAGTTATAACCATTAAGGTTTCCCCGTGTAGTCTTCTAGGGTACCCACAATAATGATGGCCGCACTCCCCAACTTGATTACCCAGTTGACTATACTACTTACATTAACTTCTGACAAGTGGCCATCACGCGTTGCTCAATACTACTGGTTTCAGGTTGATAAAGGTCCTGGGGTGTGGGCCTTGTTACCCCAGGTGAATTCCGTCATATCAACCAGTACCAATACACGAGCAACCATTATCCTGCAATAATAACCGTTGGTTTAATATCTTGCTTCTCTTCCCGTCTCTGGTAATTTTCATGATGTTGCTACTCTGTTTACCTCAATTATGCCCAAAATCTGCTGAATCCTAAGTTCCTTTTCCTGTAATATTTCCTGTCAGCTGACTTTACTTTTGCTGTCATACTGTCTCCATTAACTATCCATCTGTCTCATTCACCCTCTCTATTGCTGTATCTATTTTAATGAAGCAACAAGGGTCCAGCAAACACTCTTAATAAGGCTGTTCTAATGAGGGCACCCGAAAGAACTCAAAACATACAGAATCCTTAACAAAACTCTCCAATTCTCTTCCAGGGGTACTCAGCCGAGGCCCCAAGGCTTGTAGGTCTGAGGGTGTCGAACCCACTTGCTCTGTCTCAAAAAGAAAAAAAAAATGGAGTTATTGAAAGGTTGCCTATTTCCACTAATACAGTATTAGTGGAAATAGAAAATCTTTCAATAACTTTGTTATTCTTTGAAATGGGTTTCCACGATTCCTTCGCGAGTGATTTAGTTCATATCTGCTCTGTCTCCCCCTTCTAGGCCTCTGGGGACACTGGACCTGTTGGTGGTTGTTATAGTAAGTTGAGTGGAGTCTGAGCACCTTCTAAGGGCATAATGAGTTGTCATATAGGTATGTTTTCTGTGCCACTCATTCTCAGACTCTCCTCCATGTTAGAATTGCCAGGTTGGGCCCGGGGCTCATACTCCTCACTGGGCCACTTATTATCCAATTATTGCGTTCTTCCTGTGATTTTCCCTTGCCACTGTTGCCCAACTTACTACTCTCCCCATCCAAGCAAGCCGGCTTCAGGAGGTTGGGGTGGAAGACGGCGTCGCCTCTACTAGCTGATCTCACCCTGTAAGTGGTGTCTGGTAGTTTTTCCTGGATGATAAATGGATTTGCGTTTGTTGTTGCTAACATAGTAACACGTTAATCGCATTAACACTTGGTGGCTGGAAGGGGGAGGGTGACTGCAGTCTGTTAATTCGAATCCAGTGGCTTTCTACCTGGGGTACTGAGGCAACAGGTAGCCATAAGTGAAAAGATCAGATGAAATTCTGATCCTCATGAGCATCTCCATGATGCTGGCAGGGCAGTTGGACGTTAAGCCCCAGCCTGAAATGGCTGTTACTTCACTTAACATACTTTTTTATCCTGCCCGGGGGCAGTAGAACTTGGAGCTTTAAGCTGCTGGGCTTACAGAATGGTGGAGGTAAACATTACCCCCAGCCAAAAACGTCTTGTTCATTTGTAGCAGTTACGATGTTCAGTTCTCCTAACCCTCAGTCATAATCTGTTCTTTGGCTTCCTGTGGGGCTTCATGTATTCTCTCCATAAAGTCTTTGACCAGTTCCCCTTCCAAGTGAGAAATGGTCCCTTCCTCGATTCTGACCCATTCCTTCTCTGGGGTTGTCATTTCTAGCCAGACCGGAGATAGTGTGGCAAGTGCCCCATAGATGAATGTTCCATGCCTCTGTATGCCATGAGGGCATAGGGAAATACTTGATCCCAAACAGTCCTGCTGGCCTTCACTTAGTATTTTACCATACTGATTCGTGTCCTTTGGAATCTTTTGAAAAACCCGTTTGACTCCGGGTAATAGGGCAGACGTGAAGTTGGCCCCTTGGTCTATGAGCAGACGTTTCTGTGTTGTAGCATGATCTCCCAAAGGGGAGAGGGATGTATCCAAAATTCGTTCGCCCAATGGGGTGGGAGGGGAGCGTCATGTGCCATGGTCCTTCCTTGTTATGGCAGTACCGAATCCCTTTTTCGTTCTTCTTATATTTTTGCCCCTTCACTGTATTATTCCACTCATTAGCCTGGGCCAGGACTAACTCTGCTAATTGGAGCCATGGCCTCAGTTCTCCCTATGGATCAGCATTGTTTACAGCAGTGGCTACCTGGGTAAAGGCACCTACGACATGCTTCTTAGAAGGCTAATGCACCCCTCATATCAATGCTCAGCTGGCCGCAAAACAAAATACAATGTATAGATATCAAGGCACATGAACTGAGGTGTAAGCGTAGAAGCATATAGTATGACATCGGGAGGATATGACTTGCCCACCAAGGCATAAGTTCAAAGAACTTGTGTAACCAACGTCAAGTAGCAGCGAAACTGCTTTGTTGAGTAGATCGCTGTTAGAAGCTCCCTCTCTGGGGGCAAGTGATTTGGTGATTTGTCTAGCTGATAAGTCTCTAGTGTTAATCTCTCATATGGGATAGCATTGCTCCAATCGCTGTACCAGAAGCATCTGTTGACCCGAGGAACTCATCTCTTTAGTCGGAGTAGATGTATACCTCAAGGGCACAGAGCGCGTGCTTCAACTTCTGGAGGGCCTGACCCTGTTAGGCGTCCCATGTGAATGGAACGTATTTTTTGAGCAGGCTCGTCAGGGGTTTAGCTTTATCTGCAAAATCCTTGATTAAGCTACTATACCATCGTGCTAATCCTAAAACCCCTTGTGCTTCCTTGGCATTCCTGTGGTGAGGATACTGTTGAAACGCCTTGCGCTTAGCTTGGGCCAGACTACACTTGATAAGTCCCATCTTGAGGTTAGCATCCGCCACTCGTGGATTTCAAAAAATATGCAAAAAAATTTTGCTCACTGTTCCAAAAAAATGTTCGTATTTGGAATATTTTCAAGTAGTGGCTTAATGGACACTTGCATTGGACTCTAGACCTCTAGAGAATACAAATCCGTTTTCAGCATTTTTCTAAATTGACTGATTCTGTCGGATTCTCGTTTCCAGGATTTGGGGACAAGGGTCAAGATCGGGAGCTTCTGACTGTGGGTGGGGGGAGAGAGTTCTTGGCCACCTCAGACCTCCCTATTTTTCAACTTTCCTGTCCTCACATTGAATGAATTGGATGCAGTAATAAACAGGCACAGCAAGTATGCAAATTTTTGTTCTGTGTTCAAAAAACTGTTACTTATGCACGTATTTGTTCACGTTCTAATGATTTCTGGAAAGTGGTCTTACACCTACTTGTACTAGATAATACTACTCAGAAAATGTGCAAATGTTTGCCCACTGTTCATACAGTTTTAGATAGTAGGTGATTGTTCACATTTCTATCATTTTTGGAAAGTGGTATTTCACTTTGTTCCTAGTTGCACTAGAAATAGTAGGTTCAGAGAGTGTGCTCATTTCGGCTCACAGTTCAAAAAACTGTTAGGTAAGTAATGTTCAAATTTTGAAAATTTCCAAAAGTAGCTTTATTTATGTTATTGCGTTATAAGAACCTTCTTCCAGGATTTGGTGGCAAAGGTCATGAACTCGAGCGTTGGTCTGTGGGTGTCTGTACAAGGGCAGTCAGAGTTCTTGGACAAATTAGACAATCCCATTTTCAACTTCCTTACCCTGACGTCCAATGAATTTGATGCAGTAGTGAATTTGCAAGGAAAAACTGCTAATTTTGTCCCCTTGTTCGGATACTAGTTTAAACTGATAGGTAGGCTACCTATTGGTTTCAATTTCCATTTTTGAAAAGTGGCTAAATACCTACTCACTGGTTGCACTAAGTTGGTTCGGAAAGTACCTGTGGCGAATAGTCACTTCCCTATTTGAAACGAAATGCGCTTAGGTGGATAGGTATTAGTAATAATGCTCGGGGACTCATCATGCCTACAAATTTTACGGGGGGAAAAAAAACTAGGTCGAGTGGTGAATGAAATTGTGAACGTTCAAAGTAATTAGTCACAAAGAGTCAAATATAATAAACATCCCGTAGAGTAATTCATGCATTGCAGTCAACGTTCCTTATGGTGGTGTAGGTATAGATCACTCTCACTCGTTGCAGATCGTCAGGGAGTATATTTATATGAGTAACTGAAATATCATTATGCAATTTAAATCATCTAATTTCGTGACTAGTGACGGGATACGAGCAGCTTACATAGCTACATGTTTGACAACCTATATTAGCCTAAGTGGTGTTATCATCAACAGTGAGAATACCCGCCCGTGTGCCCATATGAGAATACGGGCAGTGGAGACAAGATTTGCAGAAAATCCCCCGTTCTCCCCCCCCCCCCCCCCCCCCATAGGAATAAATTATTTCGAAATTACGGCGACCTTAGTGCACAACAACTTTTCTGAATTCTGCGTTAATTCTGTTGAGAATTAATCCCTGGGCAGCACACACACACACACACACCTGTGGTTTTTTCAGTGATTTGAATGTGGTTCTTTTCATTCTCGGCTGAGTGTTGTCCTCTTCTGACAAGGTCAAATACATAAGAACATCTCTTACTGTTGAGGTACCTACATCTCGAGTGCAATAATTAAATATTTTTATAGGTGAATAAAATATTAGTATTTCAGACAAGGATTATTGGGATTCACATGCAGCCATGTTCGTGAGAAACAGGGTCAGAAAGAATTGTAGGACTTTGGGCACTCCTACTAACGCTTCCGAACAACCCTTAGAAAAAAACGTAGGAAGAACATTTTGGTTCGGAATAGGCACGATGAATCCTCTTCAAGAAGGAATCCTCCTTGGGAGATGAATTATTACTTGTATTCTGGTTATCGGTATTATTATTGTCTACCATTATGTACAACTAATAATCATTTTAGTATAATAATTCGCATTATAGAAGCTGGTTACTTGTTTCTGGCCTCCTATCCAGTTTTTACAAAACACAATTACGACGATTGCGATCAGATTTCTTACAATTTAGTAGGTACCTATTCGGTTTTGTATTTTGTAAAGGCAAGTTGTAGGAGAAATTACTGTCTAGGTATCTAGCGGCTACCTTTCAAAAATGTTCACAGTTTGAAAATGTCTTGCAGCTATTGGAAAAGAGGGCAACGAATTTGTCGTTGTTTCCGAACTAACTAATGAAACAACGTGCAAAGAATGACTAGGCATAAGGTAATATTCCATATTCCAACAACCAACACTACCTTCATCCCTCAGTTTATAAATATTGGGAAAAAATTTAAGCAATTTGAACCAGTTAGTTCAAGTGTAACAAGGGACAGCCATTTTTCAAAAATGTTCAAACTTCGAAAAAATTAGCTAGTTTTTGGAACAGTGGACAAAAATCTCACACTTCCTGTTCCGATTTATTTCTAAATTTAGTTCACTCAATATCAGTGCAGGTAAATCGAAAATGGGAAGGTCTGAGTGGCCAAGATCTATTAACACATTCAGTGCGGAACAATGATGAGAAATCGTCCAACCAACCTGATTTGAGTTCTTGCGGTTAATCACATCATCTGGGATTGTAGACGTAGGAAAATGCATTCTTAGATGTCAAAATATCATAGTTTCGTAATTAGAGCGCAATTTACCTCCGTCCCGGATCTGGGACGGTCGCACGGCTGGAGAGTTCAAGTGTTGTTCAAATGGGGCTCCCTGATCCACCAACCTCTATCGCGGGGGAATTTTCTGTGAGTAAACTCCTTTTTTGGAGTCTCGCATTCACTGGAGGAAGACATGAAGAACCACCTGCACTTGTGAAGATTCAGGAACAAACTAAAAACGTACACAACATGGCACAGGACGACAGAAAACGTGAGGGTGAACTTTGAACCCGAATATCTCGAAACTTTTATATAGTAAACATTGAAACGGAGGTTATTTTTACCCTTCAGAGACCTTCCAGCCCCCCTTCACATGAAAAACCCGACGATAGGAGCAGTGCGGGAACCTTGCACAGCCCGAATGACCCTTGCCCCCAATTCCTGGGAACGAGAATCCGACGGCTACGGTCAATTTAGAAACATCTAAAAACGGATTTGTAATCGCTAGATTCCAGTGCAAGTGCCTATTGAGCCACTTTCTGATAATGTTCAAAATTTGAATATTTTGCTTTTGGAACAGTGAGAAAACATTTTTTGCAGACTTTTTGAACCAATTACCCTGAATTCTACGTCAATATTGATGAGAAATCCATTTTCCGAATTAAAATATCTCGCTTCGTTCTCAAATGAGAAGTAAAATAAAATTGATTCATTTGGTGCTGCCACGAGGTGGTGGATTTTGCAACTAAACTCGATGCATTTAAGCCTTAAGTATGGATGACAGTGGCCTATCACAGTTCTTATCATTTTAGGAATTCCGAATGTTTAAAAAGATTTACCATTATGTCCACGTTTCATGTTGACAGGAGTGAACACTGGCCCGTGACATTCTGAACAGCAACTGGCAGCTTGCATTGTGTATCATTTGGGCACAGAAACCTCATTTCAACAGGCATTGGTAGTCTATTGCCCGTTTTTATGTGCATTTCTGGCATCCTAATTTATCAATAAAGGGATAGTAATCATTATTTTGTCCTAATTTTGGAGTCGTTTTTGTCTATCTAGTGTGGTGATTTGCCCTCCGTGCGACAGTAAATCATTGCCTCAAATTGTCTGCTTTCTGATAACATCTTCACTCTTTCAGATCTCGTACCTACTGCTTGTCCTAAGATTATGTCGTGTTTTTTACCACGTTTCTTGTAAATAAAATACATACCTAAGTTTTTACTAGTGAATTTTGTGTATGTTCTTCTGTCCTTGAAACTCAAGAAGCCCAGTAACTAAAGTGGTGATCCCTTTTTCAAATTGATTTTTGATTTTCTGCTAACTTGCGTGGCAAACAAGTGTTTACCGAGGTCACCTTTGCTTGTTATTTTTTTCAGCCCCTCGTCTTAATATACTGTAAGAACCTTGAATATTGGAAGACGTTCAGAGAACTGTGACCTGCAATGATGAAGAGCTTGTTATTGTAAATATAGTTGTTTAATAATTACTTTTATGAATTAAATCCATTTCTTTACATCGTTGTTTTAAACCAACTACACCTCTCCTGGTAGCTGTATCTGACTACCTGCGTGCAGACATCAGCAGAGCAGCATGCATATATTCTCGCATCTGGCAAGACAAACACAATGGAAACACATCCGTGGAACTTGCCAAAAAAACAGAAGTTTAGGGAGGCCAATAACGATGAGATTTAACTTGCTGATGTTATACAAATTTGTATTAACGAAAGAAAAATATAATTATGTATTACATTTCTCTTTTGTTATACAAATTATACACAGAGGCTAGGAACGTAAGCAAAGAACATCACAGATTGAAGATGTTTCCAACAGTAGTTAACGCGAAACGAGGACCACTCACGCACTTGATAACTGTAGGTAGGCCTCACAAAATGAAGTTATTCCACAATGGTCTGGCACTGGTGAATCCCGTGTAACATGAATCTATTAACACGCGAAGATGAGAATCACCCACCCCCCATGGCAACGTGACTGAGAAAATCTGTCTGGAAGGGGTACAGTGTGCCCAGAGCCAGCAGCACATAAGGGCGGACTTGGTGGGGCAGAAGGTATCTCTGGAGTGGAGGTGTCAGACTCATCCGGCTCGTGCAACAGGTATGCAGACTTGAGTCTGTCTATGGCAATTTTCTGTCACCCTCTCGGTGTCTCCACCTCAAATGTCTTGGTCCCATGGCCTGTAACCTTGAATGATCCATCGTATATAGGCTGTAGAGGTTTGCGAGCAGCCTCATGTCAAATAAATACAGGTGTTGCGGTCTTGAGATTAGGGTGCACGAAAACTTTGGGTGCTGAGAGGTGTTCCACTGTTGCAGGACACAGGTTCTTGAGGTTCTGCCGGAGTTTGGCTACAAAAGTAAGATAGCGATTTTCGGATCTGCTCCGAATTTAGTTTGTGCAACTGCTCTCAACAAATTTACTCCCATCTCACAAGATCCTTCTAAATGTAACATGTGGGGCTTCCATGACAGATATGAATCGAGGAATAAACCCAGAATTTTGCAAACTTGTATTCGGTATTGAAGTTCCATCGAACTCAATATAGGTAGTTCTTATTGCTTTCCTTCTGCGTGTGAATACGACTGTATTACTTTTATTGGGCGATAGGTTGAATCCGAGCATCGTCATCCAACAGCTCATCCGATGCATGACATCTTCCAACAGTGTGACTGTCTCTCTGTCTGATTCAGCAATAGTATAAAGATTGATATCATCAGCGTAGTGGAGAGTTCGTATCTTAGGACCAAAAACTGACTTTATCCTCGTGGAGGGAACATTGTCATTCTGGGTTAACTGGCATGTTTGAACACATTTTACTTTTTGGTCGATGTCATTTTCCATCGTAGTCCACCAAACAAACTTACGGGCCAACATCTTTGTTCTAACTATTCCAGCATGCGAACTGTGCAGTACCTCCAACACTAAAGGGTTGTAAAACTTCGGGAATGACTAGCCTTGAACCAAAAAGAACACAATTTTCTTGAACTGACAGGGGCAAACGAACTTTAAAACATTTGCTGTAATCAACCCTCATAGATTGTGGCCAACCATCACGAACCCACCACATTACCTGGGACAAAATATGATCCCGAGCTGTTTCCCCAGCCAGTTCCCTAAAGGTCAAAACACTCCTCAACTATGGCTAAGCACTCAGTAACATCAATAGGTTCATTCAAGGGCAACCTCGACAAAGCGTCAGCATTTCCAATGCTAGATCCCTTCCTGTATTTTATGTCATAATCATATGCCGATAGTATTAACAACCACCGTTGCAAACGTGCGCTAGCTACTTGGGGAATGCCTTTCCTTGGATTGAATATTGCCTGTAACGGCTGGTGATCGGTTACCAAAGTAAACAGATGGCCTGCTAGAAATTTATAGAAATGCTTTACTGCAAAAATACATGCCAAGCCTTCACGATCCATACTACTATAATTTCTTTCTGCTGGAGATAGAGTTGACAACGCAAACGAAATCGGGTGTTCGACTCCATCAATCAGATGAGACAAAGTTGCACCAACACCATATGAGCTACTGTCCGAGGTGAGAACTAAAGGTTCACTGGGATTTTATAGTACTAACAAACTCTTGTCTGAATTAGCAGTTTTCGCATTAGTGAAAGCGTTTTCACATTCTATGCTCCAACCCCTAGGAACACGTTTTCTTGTGAGGGAATAAAAACAAAGGTTCTAACATACGTATGTGCACTCATGGGCACAAACTGATTATAAAAATTGATGAGACCTAAGAATGACTTCAATTCAGTGATGTTGTTAGGAGCCCTTGCTAATTTTATGGCTTTAACTTTTTCTTGGGACGGATGTAAACCTTCATCATCCACACAAAACCATAGCAAATCAATCGAAGTCACAAACAATTTACACTTATCTGGATTAACCTTAACATTGAACTCATTTAACCTACCCAAAACAGTCTCTAAAATTTCCCGACATTCCTCTCTCGATTTGGCAGAGATTATTACGTTGTCAATATAACACTGTACCCCAGCAATTTCTTTCAAAATCGAATCCATCACGGATTGAAACAAAGCTGGAGGTATGTTCAAACCCATCGGGAGACGATTAAACCTAAACAACCCAGCGAAACTATTGATGGTTAAATATTCTTTGCACTTTTCACTAACCTCAAGTTGTAGAAATCCATTGCTGAGATCAATCTCACAGAAAAACTTGCAATTCACTAAATTGTGGAAGATCTCGTCAACCTTTGGTAGAGGATAATGGTCAATATCAACAAAACGATTCAAGGTAGCTTTGAGATCTCCACAAATAAGGATACTACCATTTTAGCGAATTTTCAAAGAAAATGAAGCTATTGCAATGGCTTCGAAATTTAAATAATATAAATTTTTGGAAATTTTCTTCATAGAAATCCGTTTCAGACCATTCTAAAACGATTCCTGAAATTTAACACTTTTTTATATGTATATATATATATATATTTATATATATATTTATTTATATATGTGTCACTCCAGACGATAACTCTCGATAGAATTGAGATAAACAGCTCAAATTTGCACAAAAAATCTATCTTGGCAATCGAAAGGCTAAGTTCGAAGATGGGCGAAATTGGCCTACTCTAAGGAGGGTTTTGGCGCATTTAAAGTGCGCAAAAATTACCCAAAAATCCCCAAAATGTTATTTTCCAACAAGTGACCCCTCATTTTAAAGGTTTTTGCACGCTGAACACGATGGTGGAATCGGATTTTAGATATCTTGATCCGTTCTCAAATTAGAGCATTTAAAGTGCGCAAAAATTACCTAAAAATCCCCAAAATGTTATTTTCTAACAAGTGACCCCTCATTTTAAAGGTTTTTGCACGCTGAACACGATGGTGGAATCGGATTTTAGATATCTTGATCCGTTCTCAAATTAGAGCATTTAAAGTGCGCAAAAATTACCCAAAAATCCCCAAAATGTTATTTTCCAACAAGTGACCCCTCATTTTAAAGGTTTTTGCACGCTGAACACGATGGTGGAATCGGATTTTAGATATCTTGATCCGTTCTCAAATTAGAGCATTTAAAGTGCGCAAAAATTACCCAAAAATCCCCAAAATGTTATTTTCTAACAAGTGACCCCTCATTTTAAAGGTTTTTGCACGCTGAACACGATAGTGAAATCGGATTTTAGATATCTAAATCCGTTCTTAAATTAGAGCATTTAAAGTGCGCAAAAATTACCCAAAACTAGGATAATCTTTAAACTCTTACCCCCACCCCCTTAGAGTGGTCAGATTGAAAAATGTGAGAAGTATTAATTGAAGACGAGAGTTCGAAGCAAAAAAGGGGGAGGCAAACGATTAGTACAACTCCTTGAATTTACCCACAGCGATCAAATAAATAAGCACTTAGTACAATTACGTAATAAACAAACGGTAGAATCAGGATGGACAAAACGTACAAATTAAAATAAATACGAAGAGAATATACATAGAAAACCAAATTTTAGACCGAAGTTTTCCTTTATTCAAAACCATAGCCATTAATTCGAATATTTCTTTGAAAATTCGCTCATTAAGTCATGCTGCATGACTGATTTTTTTTTGCACATGACGGTCACAATGGGAGATGCCCAACTACTATGCCTAACGGGTTCGACTATATTTTTCTAGACCAATGAATCTGTAGGGAATTTTATCACTACATAAAGGAGACAGTGTGTTGTGTTAACGAAAGATATACTTCTAGTAAAAGATTCTACATCGAGATCAAAAGGTACTTGACTTAAAAATTTCCAGAAAAACTCAATGGCGTTGAAAGCCCGGGAATCCTCATCATCATTATCCCATTCGATGAAACGATCTGTTGCTACTTGAGTGGACGGCCCTGGAGATGGCTAGACAACAGCTGGGTCCACAGCTGAAGCAGGGGGTCTGGCTGGAAGTGGTCCAGAATCAGGTGTCTGCAGAAAGAAGGCTGACTTTAGCCAGTCCAGCGAGACTGTATCCTGTCTACCATTGAGGTCCAGGGTGTAGTACTTGGGACTCCTCTTGACAACCTTGAATGGTCCATTGTAAGGTTGCTGGAGAGGTTTCTTGACGCTGTCCACTCGAACAAAGACGTGACTGGCCTTTTCTAGTTCTGGATGGACAAAAATCTTGCGAGAGCCAGCCATTGTACGCTCCACTGGACGATACTCTTGGCAGGTTTCTCGAAGACGCTGCACAAAGTCACTGTAGTGTGTCATGGATTGCTGGTCAGTCACAAGCTCACCAGGTAGGCGCAATGGATGGCCATACAAAAACTCGGACGGACTATAACCATTTTCTGGAACCACACTGTGCAGACCAAGCAGGACGATTGGCAAAGTTTCCACCCAGTTGCTTGAAGTGTGACATCTTAGGGCTGCATTCATGGACCTATGCCAGCGTTCCACCTTTCCATTGGCCTGGGGGTGGTAGGCCGTTGTTCTTAAATGGCGTATCCCAAGAGCCTGGTTGAGGTGTCCAAATAGGTCTGAAGTGAACTGTCGACCTCGATCAGTTGTCAAGAATTCAGGAATTCCAAAACGCTGAATCCAAGTAGCAATGAAAGCTGATGCCACTGTATCTGCATTGATATCACCAATTGGTGTGGCCTCTGCCCATGAGGTATATCTGTCTATCATGGTCAGTATGTATCGCTGACCCTGACACACTGGAAGTGGGCCAACTATATCCAGGTTTACATGGCGAAAACGAGCGTTGCCACTAGAAAAGGATGCCAGCAGAGCCCGTGTATGCCGACTGACTTTAGAACGCTGACAATATAGACATGTCTTGGCCCATAAACGGACATCCCTGTCCACAGAAGTCCAGACAAACCGATCCTTCACCAGATGAGCAGTTCTCTTCGGAGATGGATGCGAGATGTTGTGAATCAGTCGAAAAACTGGCATTCTCGTCACTTCAGGCACGAATGGTCGCTGCCTTTCATCACAATACAGGGATATGCTCAAGCCAGGAATTGGGATTTTAGTCAATTTCAGTGTGAATTTGGCCGGCTGCTCCAGAATCTCCTTTAGCGAGGCATCCGTTTCCTGGTGTTTGGCTAAATCTGCGAAATCCAGCATGGTGACTGCGTCTAGCCTTGAAAAGTAATGAGCAACCACGTTGTCTGAACAAGCTATATGACGCACATCTGTCGTAAACTGGGATATGAAGTCCAAGTGTCGGAACTGACGAGGTGTTGCCTTCTCGGGGTGCTGGTTAAATGCATACACCAATGGGCGATGGTCGGTGTAGACTGTTAGTTGCTGCCCTTCAACCATGTACCGAAAGTGTCTGATTGCAAGGTACATTGATAGGAGTTCACAGTCATACGTGCTATACCGGCATTGCGTTTTATCAAAATTCTTTGAGAAGAACGCAAGAGGGTGTGCAGAACCCTTGTGTATCTGTTGCAAGGCGGCACCAATGGCTGTGTCTGACGCATCAACGAGGAGCACCAGAGGCGTATCAGGTAGTGGATGGGCTAACGTAGTCGACCTGGCAGGACTTTCTATGCATCGGTCATATGCAGAAGATAACTCATCAGTCCACATGATCGCAGTGTCCTCGCCACGATGGTTCTTCAGAAGGTCCAGCAACGGGGTTTGAAGTGTGGCAGCGTGTCTCATAAATCTACGATAGTAGTTGATTGCTCCCAGAAAACGTCTGAGAGAGCGAATGGTTTTGGGCTTCTCGGCCCCCATCAGAGCTGTGACACGCTCTGGAAGAGGGCTGGTGCCTTTTGCGGTAATCCTGTAACCCAGAAAATCTATTGCCTCGACGCCAAAAACACATTTGCCTGGGTTCAATGAAATTCCATACTTCTGAAAACGACTTAGAACGGTGTGGACCATGCTGCTCGTGTTCCTCCATGGACTTTGATGCCACCAAAACATCGTCGATGTAGCAGAATACGTAGTCCAGGTCGCCGAGGATCTCATCCATAAAGCGTTGGAAGGTTTGAGTCGCGTTGACCAGTCCAAACGTCATGGTCGGGAATTCGAAGAGACCAAAAGGTGTTATTGCGGGTTTCTCTAAGTCCTCCGGGTTCACAGGGATCTGATTCCATGCTCTGTCAGATTGTTTGAAAAATCATGGATATGGCGTATTGGGTACCGGTCTGGTTTTGTAACCGCGTTGAGACGGCGGTAATCCCCACAGGGGTGCCAACTCCCATCAGGCTTCTTTACCAAATGTAGCGGACTGGCCCAGTTGGACTTCGAGGGACGACAGATTCCTAACTCCAACATTGCCTGAAACTCTTCTTTTGCCGCTTTCAACTTATCTGGCGGAAGGCGTCAAAAAACAAGGTATTTTTTAACACCCTGTAATTAGACTCCCTGGGGGTCGCCGGGGTTAGTTTTCGTACATCCATTCTCGAGAGGCCTCTGAGGACGTGTACCAAATTTCAACCCTCGGGAGCATCAGCTGCTGGAGTTATGGAGTTTGAAAATCACTATTTTTCTAGTTTTTTAAATTCTTGTTCTTCGTCTTTCACTGGGCTACAGCCTCAAGAGACAAAACAAGCTGAAATTTAAATTTTGCGCACACATTCGTTTTGCTCCAAGGAAGTGCCTTTTGTGCACCCCCCCCCCCCCCCCACACACCATTCGGCTCTAAGGCGGGGGGGGGGGGGGGCAGTTTTTAGGAGTAGACACACATATTTGTAATGCTCCAAAGGGAAGTGCCTCCCCCCCCCCCCCCCCCCCACAACCATGTTGTAAAAATTTACCCATCAACAAAACCTCCCATTGATATCCCCCCACCCCCCCGCCTAAGCAAAAAAACCCCGTCAAACAGCGTTGAAAGAATTTTCAAGCTTTGCAGGGAAGGAACAGGTTTCTATACTCTAATCCAACAGAGGGAGGAAGGAACAGGTTTCTATATTTGTGCACATCCAAGAGCGAGGTGCGAAGCACCAAGCATGCTACTTCAGCGGGTAAAATGGATATCAATCCTTTTTGCGGATGAGGTTTTGTTGATGGGTACCTACATTTTTAGAACAGGGTTGCTTTTGGGGGTGGACATTATTTACATGTACGGTTCTCCTTGGCTGCAACTGGTGAAACTTGATAGGTAGGTACACATAAATATGATGGACCATGTTTGAATAATACAAGATAATTTGAGCTATGAAAAGCAGGCACAGATTAACTGAAAGAGAACAATATTCAAAACGATTTCTCGTATATGTGTTTATATTTATAGTTTTTATACTTGGTGTTTATATCTACAAAATGTAGTGTTTATATTTTCCCCTTCTCCATGAATTGCTTCTCCTCTCCAGTACTCCAATACCCCTGATGCTTTGCCACTGGTGTCAACCTGCAACTTTCCACTCATATTTCCGGTCTTATTGATAAATAATAATTGTTTAGGGTAGTTATAAGCGTTTAGGTAGGAACAAACAAATAGAGTGAACCAGATGAACTAGCTGAAATATTTTGTTGTCATATAGGTGTGTTATGGAGATGGTCTAAAATGAAGGGGAAACGTGATTCATTGGTAAAAATATCGGTTCGTCTAGGAAGTAGCAAAAAATAATATCTAACGCCTTAGCAGCTTCTGAAAGGCTGAGCTCAAAAATTGGAAACGACAATAGCTATTCAATTGCTGGGGTGGGGGGGGGGGGGGTCTCTTTCCAATAGTAAGAACACTCAGGTAGAATCCAATTCTTCAATCATGCTGTGCTTGGTCCGTCTTAGGACCAAGCTCTGTTTGGGAATCCCCCCCCCCATGAACCGTATGACCCAAAATATTTGTCGTGTTTACTTGCAGTTGGTCTCTAATTGTTCTACAATCTACCTACATTAATGAGGAATAAACCTGAAAAAAAATGTGTTGTATAATGCTTTTATATTGTTCCTATAAACCTGTTTTTCTCTATTTACAACTAGCACTGCTCCTAGTAACATGAAAAGTGGGTTCACGTGTGCCAATACGAATTGAAGCTTCAACTCTCCAATCCGAATCTGAAAGAAAACTGGAAACACCCGATAGTTCAAAACTGGAAAAATGAACTAACCTGATTGATGTTGTTCCAAAGGTTAACAAAAAACAAAAAAAAAACTGTTTCAAGTTGAACATTTTTAGGGCCAGTTTCACCCAAGTTTTTAATCATTGTTTACTCATTAAACCGAAGATATCAGGTGTTAAACACCGGTTCCGGTTTCACCAACCTCGTTTAAAATAGACCGATGATCAATAAAGACAAGTCGATGATCAGAGCCGATTTTAGGTGGTTAGCGTCCTAAATCAACGTTTTACCACTTCGCCATCTTGCCAGTTTTCATGCGACCCATTATTCTATTATTATTATTCTTGATAATTATTATTGTTATTCAACATCACAAAAATTAGTAGGGGACTGATTTGGGCATATCTGTTGGTATTGGAGGACGAAGATTTCACAATTTGCAGTCTTCGATGGATGAGAGACAACATATTATTTTGAGCACGATGATATCGATTCTGTGACGAGGTACCTACAATATTATCAACTGAAAAGGCTTTCAGGCTTTCTTGTTTCTTTGAATTGATGGGAGAGAGAAACAACTTTACATACTTATCAACTAGATTTAACTTATGGACTAAAACTTAACAAAAAAGTTCTAATCGATCACGCAGTTCTTTGGATAATATTAATATTGCGATTTTTTTCTAACCATTTTCGGTTCGAGAGATTGGGATTTCGCATTTCCGCAAGCGAGGTTGAGCTATAAAATTTAAAACTAGCAATAAAACTGTACAATTCTCATCACAATGAAATTCATAGAGGACAATAAACTATCTGACCATCAAATTTGAGTGAAATCGGACCATTTGTTAGTGAGAAATTTTGTAGGTACATAACCTACCTACCATGGCGGGATATTGATAATATGATGTACTGCATAAATAATATACCTATATTATAACAGGAACAACAGATAAAGCACCGTCGGTTTTCCTACACTCAATAATGTTGAATACTTGCAAACAATGTCAACAAAACCTCCTCAAACCCCCGTCCTCAAACTTCGGTCCGTGGTTTCGTTTTTGCGACGCTGACTCCATGCTGGTTTCCGCAATTTCGACAGTCAACAAACTTTCTTTCAAAAACAAACAACACTAAATCAACAATATAAACAACAAACCAAATGCCAAAAAAGCAAACCACAAGTAGGTAGTTAACCTCACAAACTCACAATGTGTAATCATCCTCAATGCCTCCATTTTGGCGGGCCAATGCCTCCATGATACGGTTAAATCGACATTCAAAGTTAAATCGACATTTTATGAAAACATTATAATCTTTGATTACACTCGAGAAACTCATTGTCCATAACCAACGCTTCTAATCTTCGATTCGATAAAACAATGATCTATTTTAACCACGGTTAGGAAGTATTGGTGCAGGCCCTAAGAGTAGATTCGTGAAAACCCCATTTCTACCAACTTTTGTCGGAGAAACCCAAATCTGAAGTTAATTCTAAATAAGAAATAAAGAATCGGATTGTTTTTGAAATTTTTGCTCCCAAATTTTCAAATCAAATCAGTATTTTTCAACTTATTAATCAAGCCAAGAGTCACATTAAACAAAGATAAAGGATGAGAGATTTCCGGGACACACTATAAAGTTAAAAAAAAAAAAAACTTCAATAGGCAATGATCCTTTTGGTACGGATTTTAAAATCATCTTCAAGCTGCTTTATGGATGAAGAAAAACACGTAAAAGAAAAGGGCAATTCAAAGAACCGGCATGCTTATGTCACACGGCTAGAACGCATCACCTGGCCATCTTCCATTTGCTGCAAATGGCCAGCCATTCAGAACCCATATCCGTAAACGTCACAGGCAACCCCAGGGCCCCCCCCCCCCCCCTCCTTTTTCTGAAATCTCAAAGTTTGAAAGCCTCTCAAAATATGAAGGAGGCATATTTTCCCGATCAGTCCTATGATTGTCTATCTCACACCATTACCTATTGAGAAATATGCAAACAGAATTCATAATTGCCCATAAATCCTTTTGGTTGTGGATTCAAACGTGCCTGCTTCAACTTCAAGGAAATATCACTGGTCCACTCCCTTGATGAATACTATGTTTGACGTTTATACTATGGATGATTTATTATTTTCCCATCCTACCATTACGGATTCATAATACTGGATACCTACACAAAGCCAGAGCCATGAAGTGCAAATGCGTCGAATTCCAAGATATTCCATTATAATTTATCAAGTGAATGAAAAACAAGGCTGCGAGTTCATCATTCAAGAAGTTGGAGAGGAAGGATTTCCTGCTTGTTGTTTAGGTGGCTGCTCAACTCTGTAGGGAATCTTTAGTGATGATGGAGAAGGATAATTTCTTTGAACATCAGCTCGGATCATAGGAAGAGACGAGATGAAAAATAAGAACAAAATTCAAGACTTCAATTATAATATAATCTTCGAGCCAATTATCAACCAATTCAATATTACTAATATTGAAAGGAATGGCAACAGTAATCTTCCATAGACAAAACAACGCATTTCCATTGGAAAACAGAAAGTGGAAGAACTCCATTGCTGTTTTCCTCTAGAATCCCAAGATATAGAACCTATCACAACAGTATAAAGCACTGTAAAAATTGGATGAATCAGACCAAGAATGAGCAATATGGACTGACATTTCATTTAGTCCTTTCAGCCTTCCCGTGACATGGCAGAATGTCTCATGAGAACAAGCAATAAACTCTCACAAAACATGTGTCAATATATAGGTACTGTGGATACCATTATTATAACTAGATTTGAATCTGATCCACCAAATAACTGATAGAAGTACCAACAGACGAGATGTTGATGTCATACAAGAGGGATTTAGAGAAATTCTATTCTCAATAATTTCTTAACATGTTCCCAAAACAATTATTCATCGGGAATTCAAAAGAATCTGCACAGCCTCAGCGTAAATATAAAGGATTTTCTCATATTTTTCTGTAATCCACTTCATAACTCAACTTCCAGCATTATCAGGATCCTAAGGTGGAAGCAAACTATACTTCAGAATTACAATCACTCTCACGGGATATCTCTCTGGTCTGGAATAAGTGATAGGAAAAACGAAGAGAGAAACGTCCACACGATTGCGAGCCAGTGGGGTCGTTCTTGAATGTTATTGACTTCACTGGTACGATCCTCTCCAGTGCTATTAGCATTTTCTTGTCCTTCATTCACATTGTTTCTTCGACGCCACCTTTCCAAATCTATGCTGAACCTAAAATCAAAGGAAAACTTGCTATACTAACAACCAGCTAATAACAACATTGACCACATTAAAATTCATAATTGAACATTACAACAATCCTTAGTAACAAATCAACAGTTTTCGTACTGTTGTTTAAAACTAGGCAATAATTATCTAATCGCAGGCAACTTTTATAACTGCAGAAGAAAATAAGGATTACGAAAAACTGAAACTTAGATAGGTGTGTATACAGGGAGTCTAGTGTAACTATGTAACAAACTCAGGGAATCGATTTTACAGGTAATTTGCAACAAAAAATGCCTCGTAGATTTTTTTTCTTAACTAAAAATCCGACTTTTTTCACTTTTAAGATTTTTTTCGTCTTCTCGACCTTGTCTCTGTAAAGCGAACCTAACTCCCTTAAATTATTATGTAAAATAAAATCTGAGGATACCGTTGGAAAGAGCGTTAAATTTCCCATCTCTTTGATACAAAATCCGATTTTTTTAGTCTGGCCTAACTGGTAAAAAAATGGCGAAATTTAACAATTTGAAGATTTTCTTAAAATCACCGTTTTTTCTTTAGTAGTTAGCTTTGTTATTAAGGAGGTCATTCGGCGGGCACTCCTTAAGAAAAACTTGCCCAGAATCTCAGCTTTCCAATGGTAGGTATAAGAAAAAAACTTTTCACAGTGGAATTTGGCGGAGAAAATGACGTTTGAGTCCTGAAAAACGTGGGTTTTTAGGTGAAAATCAACGTTCTCCACCAAAAGCCGACTTGCTCCATAAAAATTAGTTCGATATCGTAATTCATGCACACTTTTACGCTGAATCGAATGGTGACACTCTCATGCCTCCCCAATTAGGGAAAAACTCATTTTTTGGTATTTCATTTATTGGCGAATAGGGTTTCACAATAAGTTTTCAAAATGTCCTCCTTCTTGCTGAAAACAAAGGCGGCATCTAACTACGCTTCTCGTGACGTCCCGTAGTTGATGAGCATTTTGCAACGTACCGGCACATTGCTGCACTCTGGAAAAACAGAATGCATTAATTTGAGTAATCGTTTACGTAGCAGCAGAGCATTGTGTCCACAAACGTCAAACTTACCTGGAGTTAGGAGGCTCCTCGATGGAACAGTCCCCTATTGTTTTTTGAGATATGGGACGGTTGTAAATGATCTGAGAGTGTCACCATTGGATTCAGCGTAAAAGTGTGCATGAATTACGATATCGAACTAATTTTTATGGAGCAAGTCTGCTTTTGGTGGAAAACGTTGATTTTCACCTAAAAACCCACGTTTTTCAGGACTCAAACGTCATTTTCTCCGCCAAATTCCACTGTGAAAAGTTTTTTTCTTATACCATTGGAAAGCTGAGATTCTGGGCAAGTTTTTCTTAAGGAGTGTCCGCGAATGACCTCCGTAATAACAAAGCGAACTACTAAAAAAAAAAAAAAAAAAACGGTGATTTTAAGCAAATCTTCAAATTTTTAAATTTCGCCATTTTTTACCAGTTAGGCCAGACTAAAAAAATCGTATTTTGTATCAAAGAGATGGGAAATTTAACGCTCTTTACAACGGTATCCTCAGATTTTATTTTACGTAATAATTTAAGGGAGTTAGGTCCGTTTTACAGAGACAGGGTCGAGAAGACGAAAAAAATCTTAAAAGTGAAAAAAGTCGAATTTTTAGTTGAGTATGAAAAAAACTCTACGAGGTATTTTTTGTTGCAAATTACCTGTACAATTGAATCCCTGAGTTTTTTACATAGTTACACTAGACACCCTGTATATGTTAGATATCAATCATTTCTCACGATGAGAAAAATTCGTTAAATCTTTAAACTGTTTCATGCCCAACGACCTCATGAAAGATTTAGAAAGTGCATATTATTATTTATAGAAGCTAAGAAAACTGAACAGGTTTATGTTTTTAGAAGAAAAACAAATGCTAAGTTTGCTTCAATAGTTACCTACCTATCAACAGGTACCTACCTATTTTACCTACTTTTGTATGGTTCACTTGAACTGGAGTATTGTCTAAACTGAAAAACTCTTTTCAATGTTTTTAGGTCATCTGAAAGAGCGTTAAAAACCATTTAAATTTAGCCCCCCACTGTACATGCATGCAAATCTAACAAAATTACAGTTAATTTGCCAAAAATAAGTCTTATTTCAACTGTTCAGAGTTTTTGCCTTGAAAATACATTAGAACTTCTCTTAACCCGACCGACCCTAGCTGGTTAACTGTTTGGCCGGTTGACGCGGAACGAAAAACCAATTTTCGTTCAAAAAGAACCAACAAAGGTATTTCATTAGGTGTCAAGAATAAAAAAGCAAATGAGTCGTTATCGCAACTCATTTTATTGTATGTACCTACACGGACATTTGTTGTACATATGCATAAACCAACACAGAAAAATCAAACATTATGGACTTACATAAACTTTGAATACTTGAGTTGCATTGTTTGAAAAATTAATTTTTTCATGTTTTCATCTTCAACTATTTTTTGAAAGCCAAGTCTCCATTTTCGTACGTTCATCACGTCCAATGCCATTTTACCTTGTTACTGCTCAAGTGCTCAACTTATTGCAATAAAATGTCCAGAGCTTTTTTTTTGTAATGATTATGGTTTATTATTCTGTGAATAATACACCTCTTATATTCGCTCAACAAAAAATTTTATAACACCCCCTCAAATTGTTTTCTTTTACGTTTCGAGGTGCTCAGATTCAAGAAATGCGATGCCCATCTGCCGTACCATCCATATCTACTTACTTTTTGGTTTAAAAAATTCGTTCTTTCGCATAAAGGCTCCATTTGAGCCCCATCTGTGTCACGAAACTTTGCAGCCCGATCGGAATATACCCAAGGGTGTTATGGGTGAAAAATTGATGGAAAAATAGGGGTTTTTGGTGTTTCAGTAACATGAGCTTTTGAGGTATCGTTTTCCATGTTTTTTAGGGTGTTAAGACCGAATATGAAGTCGATTTTGATCAACGAGTGTAGAATTGAGGTTCTCACCAAATTTCAGCCTTAAATTTGTTAAATTTTGCTATAAAATCGTTGTTCCATGCTGCAGCATAGAACAACGCTCCATTTGGGTCCTAGTTGAGCTCTTAAGCTCGGCAGCTCGATCGGAATACACCCAGGGGTGTTATGGGTGACAAATGGATGTGAAAATGGGGTTTCCGAAGTTTTTTTGAATACGAGCTAGTGAGGCATCGTTTTCCATGTTTTTTTCGGGCGAGAAGACCGAATATGAAGTTGATTTTGACCGAAGAGTGAAGAACTGAGGTTGTAACGAAGGTTCAGCTCCCAAAATTCATTTTTTATGTGTCAAAAACCTGGGAAATTGTCTATAATCACCATACATTTGTATAATAACAATAGAAGTAGTATCAACAGGTGAATCAAGACAATTAAATGGCACTAACAATGATCAACGATAATTTGTCAAAAATAGGGGCCTAATCGTGTTTTTATGTCCAAAATTGGTGGAAACCATCAAAAATAGCTATATCAATTATTGCGCATGAATGAAACAATAAATGAACAGCCAATATTTCTGAAGGTATGTCCAACAGAATAATAAACACATGTGACAAGGACTCTGCAGCGTTTTTTCATTTCTGAAGAGACAAATAAGATTTAATTTCGAACCCTGATTATTGGGTCTTCCTTAACCCTTTAACGTTCGACTTTTTCATTTTAAACGTTTGTCTAATATTTTAAAACCATTACACAATTACACATCACACATCATCACAATTACACCATTACACATTGGCGATTGGAAATGTAGATTGTACAGCATTAATTGCTAGGCGCCCTTAATATCATGGTGAGGGACACATTAAACATTCATAGTTAAAATTATACCACTTATAAAAGTTACCGATAATGTCAGTGACACGAATTCTTCGTTAACTGATATGTTGGGGTGTTCGGAGTTTCTGCGCATAAATGGCTGGCACATGGCTTGTGCAAGGCATTCCTTGGGGGTGTCGAGTTGGAAATCATTATAAATGGGTTCGTTCCCCACAAATTCACAAGTGCGGGAAATCACAAGACTGCCCAATGTTCGACCATGAAACAGTTTTTTGTTGCCTGAACGTTTAGTGTCCCTGTCAGAAGGACACGTCGTCTAGTGACGTAAACACTAGTGATTGTTTCTCCCAGCAGAATTCATCACCACCTATTTCCTAGGATAGTCTAGTACGTCAGGAACACACTAGAGTTGAAACAATATTGATTATGTGATCAGAGGCTGAGAAAAGCAGCTTCTTAGTGTGTCCCTCTCTCGGAGACAATCCAACTGGAAGAACCTATTTGTCGTTTTCACCTAGGTATTTGGTGACCCTGTCAGAAGAACACTTAGGATCTGGCTTCGAAAACCCTGTCATTTCCAACATAAAATTATGAAGAAATGAAAGGAAATGGCATTTTGAACGTTCAGGCTCCATCTGTAGACAGAAAATGGAATTCAACATTCCATCGTTTTGGAACGTCCAAAAGTAGGTACATACCTACTAGCTCTAGATTCGGCACTGGTAGGTATTTATGTACCCAAGTAGGTACTGCATCTAAAAGTCACATTCTCAAGTGCAATAAATTATCATCATCAGAAATATCAATTCATCATTCCATCGTTTTGGAACGTCCAAAAGTAGGTACATACCTACTAGCTCTAGATTCTACACTAGTAGTACCCACTGGGTAGGTAGGTATATATGTACCTAAGTAGGTACTGCGTCTAAAATTAGTTACTGTAACATTCACAAGTCCAATAAATTATCATCATCAGAAAAATGAACATTCCATCGTTACGTACGTACCTAAGGCTATCGTTATGTATGTACCCATGGCTAAGTATGAGGTGAGTCACAGAGTTTTTGGTACGATTTTGAGGAAGGTGAGTTAGGTCCCCTGGCGTGTTGCTGTAGCGTATTAGTTGAGTCCCGGTGTTATGAACTGATATCTACCGCCATAGGCGTGTTGCGGTAGCATTAGTTGAGTCCCCGTGTTATGATTTGGTATCTACTATCTGATTTGTATATACCAATCGCATTTTTTCTCCTGCTCAACAAGAATAAACGCACATATGTCCACGCTTTTGAGTCCTTAGTTCATCATTACGCAGAACATCACCGCCTCACCTACTCCTCCTGAAATTTACGTGGATTTTGAAATCACCATCCATTCCGTTGATTCGAGACGTGTGGCTGCATGCCCTTGTTAGACATTGCCGATTTCACCTAGGGCAATATTGAGGGGTGAACAATTCAGCAGTTGGACATTAGTAAGGAGTATAGTAAGCCTGACTCTGAAAAAGCAAAATTATGCTTAACAAGTCTTCTGCCTGCCTTTCGTACGTCCAGAGGACGTACTGGACTGTGTTACAGAGGAATTCATAGAGATTCAGCCATCCGGTGATAAGAGAATTCATCAGTTCATTGACTATGTTCTCCCTATGTACATTTGTCCTGAAGAGTCTTTGTTTCCTCCGTCTGTTTGGACCGAGAGTACTCAGGAACAACCAACTGTACAACGAACAGCTGTGGAAGTTTTCATTCAAATCTTAATGCAGCTTTTTACACCGGTCAACACAATATATTCAATTTGGAGACGTGCTACTTGTGGTTCAGTCCGAAACTTGCGTGAAGATGGGCAGTTCCTCTTAAAAAAAAAAAAAAAAAAAAAGTTGAAAAGGAAACCTACCTCAGGGAGCAAATGGCACAATTCAATCGAAAAGAAACTACGCAGTTCGAGTTTGTACAAGCTGTCTCGTTCTAGTTTTTGGCCAAGTGATAATGACGTGAAATACTGCCGATCGATTGAAGAGCTGACCAGCATGGAAGCAACAACATTTTTGAGAGATGAATAGCCGACCTCCTCGTGGTGTCTCCTGGGTGGTGCTAATAGGCTAATGTGATTGGCGTGAGTATGCAGAATTCATACGTGCCTAGAAAAAGACGTGGACTCAACTAATACCAAAACCAGTGGACTCAACTCACCTGCACCGGTACCCACCTTACTGCGGACCGGGGTACTTGCCACTGCTGAGGCCGGGGAGGTGGTCCGGAGATCCACCGCACGGGCGTCCAGGATGGAGGTGATGGGGGCCCGGGAGAGAGGTGTAGCGGGGAGAGCGGACAAAGGACGCAGACGTCACACATGACGGGCGACGTCTGTGTCATCCTGTATCATCGGTGGTTGGAGGGAGAATGCGCGAAGTCGATGGCAGACGTTGGCGTGGTGGGAGTTCGGGAAGGGAGAAAGCGGGCTAGTGGGACAGTGTGGGGTTTCCCGTCAATTTGCAGGGTAAGGGTACTTCCTGCCGTTCGCACGACATGAAAGGGGCCGGCATAGAGAGGGTGCAATGTCTTGTGGGTACCTGGCTCCTTTAAGTAAATTTGAGTGGCAGAATGGAACCGTCTGGGGTAGGAGGTGTCGGTGATGGGAGTTGGATGTTGTTGCGGGAGCAGAAGATTAACGGTCAGTTCCTTTAGGAAGATGTCAGCAAGTAACCTCAAAGGGGCCCGAAAGGTCTGTTCGGCGGGGCTGGATCCGCGAGTGATGGAGGTCTGTGAATTGGGCAGATTCAAATTATCTGCCTTGATCGACCATGACAACCCACGGGCAACTGTACCAGGCTACCCAACTATTGAGGAAGGCTCGGATAACGATGTCCGGGGTGATGTGGGTGAGTGGGATGCACTCCACCCAGTTTGTTGCATGGTCTATCATTGTAAGACAAGAACGCTTCCCCTCGGACGGGGGAAGTGGCCCGACGAGGTCTAGATGACGTGCTTGAAGGGGAGAGCGTCATCGAAGGGCTGAGGCGGGACGTGGGGGTGCGCTGAGACCTTGAACGTCTAGCACTTCTGGCACCCGAGAACCCAGTTTCGGATGTCAGAGTTCATCCGGGGCCAGAAATACCGGGTAGTGATGAGGCCTCGGCTAGCCCTAATGCCGGGGTAATGTAGCCAATGATAGTGGAGGAATAATTGCTTCCGGAGATCCTGCGGTACATAGGGGCGTGGTGAATCGGCTGAAGTGTCACATCAGAGGTTGTGAGGTTGCAGCTGTTGGAGGTGTTGGGCGGAGATGAGGTTGTCGAGGGCTAGATCGGTGGTGGGGTCCTGATGCTGGGTGATGTGGTGTGGGGAGGGGAACAGTGGAAGTTCTTCGACCGGTGCAGAGGGAGGCCTGGAGAGGGCGTCAGTCACCGGGTTTTCCGCCAGTGGCGTGTAGTGGATGTCAGTCGTGACTTGTGTGATGAATTCCAACTACCAGAGGGCGGCGTGGGGTGCTGACTTCCTCGTCCGTAGGAGGGCGTGGGTGAGGGGTGGGTGTGGACAGAGAACTGCCGGCCCTCTACAAAGTCACGAAGGTGCTTGATGGCCTCGAATATGGCAAGGAGTTCTCTGTTGAAGGTGGAGTACTTTTGCTGGGCCTCCGATAGGGTTTTAGAGAAAAACCCTAAAGGTTGGGTGTGCTGGTGGAGGACAGCACAGATGGTCCAGTTAGAAGTATTGGTGGTGATGGAGAGAGATGCGTGGGGGGTGGGGTGGGCGAGTAGGGTGGCAGTTTCGAGGTCGGCTTTGGAGCGGTCCAAGGCAGTTTGTAGGGTGTCGGACCACGGAATTGTCCGCGTACCATGTTTTTTGGGCGGTTAAGGGATGGCATCAATGAGGTTTCTGATGCTGAGCGGCGTCCTTAAGGCGACAGTGGTAAAAGATGAGCATACCGAGGAATCTCTGGAGTTTAGTGAAGTTGCGAGGGCGAGGGAATTGTCGGAGGGTGGTGAGCTTCTCGTCAAGAGGCACGATTCCTTGGGAGGTGACAAGGTGTCCCAGACTTTTTACGGTGGTTGGGCGATCACACATTGTTAATCAAGAGGCCCTCGGTCCGGAAAATGTCTAGGACGAGATGGAGGTGGCAATAGTGCTCTTCAGGCGAGGCGGAAGTGGTCAGCACGTCGTTGAGGAAGCAGAAGACATATGGCAGGCCACGGAGGATTTGATCCAGGTACTGCCATGTCTGGATGGCTTTGCGAAGTCCAAACCCCATTTTGAGATACTCGAACAGTTCGAAACGGGTGATTATCGTGGTTTTGGGAATGTCTGGAGCGTGGATGTCAATATGGTGGAATGCTCTGGAGATGCCGAGTGTGGAAAATATGGTGCCACCACGGAAGTGAGAAGAGAAGTCTCACAGGTGGGGGACATTGTACATGTCGAGTGTGGTGCGGGAATTGAAGTGGCGCTAGTCTCCGCAGGGCCGGATCTGTCGGTCGGGTTTTTGGACAATGTGCAGGGGTGATGCCCATGGGGAGTTGGAGGGTCGTACGATGCCATCCTGGATTAATTTGTTAATGTGGTCCTTCGCTTGAGATAGTTGAAGGGGGTGCAGGTAGCGCGCCTTCGCCGAGAGAGGAGGGCCCGTAGTCTCAATGTAGTGCTGGACATGAGATAGATGAGACGTCTGGTGGGGTTCTGGCTAGTAGGCATTGAGGAGATCGGTGAACTTTGGGTCGGTGAGCAGAGGGGGCAAACAGAGTTAACAAACCCGCCGATGGGTTTATGTGAAAGGCAGATGATGAGCTGGGAGTGCTTCACGTCGAGCGGTGGGTGGTGGCTGCTTGATGGGTTGGGCGGGCAGTGGTTGTTTCACGGGGGGGGGGGGGGGGGGCTTGAGGGCTGCAGCATAGGTAGGTGGTGGAACGGCAGAAGGGCTGCAGGGTGTGGCGGGGAGCTGATCCCACACCCGTTTCATGGTCTCAACGGTGGAGACCAAGGGAGGTGGTGAATGGTGGGGTGCCGTTCCACTCAGTGGGGGGTGGGGCTGGTGGTGCCCGCCAGGTTTACCGGCGGGCGTTGGCGTTTTCTGGGGGGGGGGGGGGGGAGGTAGCAGGAAAGTCGCATGCTGGCTGGCAGTTCCGTGTGCGGACGCTGAAGGTGGTATGGAACCAACATCTCGTCGAGGTGGGCTCTTCCGTGTTGGCAGTGTGTGGGTGCTGGGGTTGGGGTCATTTGGCGGACTTGCTGTGACGTTTGGGGGAAGGGGTGCGATGGCGGGTGCTGGACACCGAGCGGGAGCGACACAGTGATGTCAAACATCGTGCCCGCTAGGCGTAGGAGGGTGTTGTCATCGCCGTTGAGGTGGGGGGGGAGGAGGGCGAGCGAGACCTGTAGGTGGGGAGGGAGTGCCTTTAGCCAGAATGTGCACATGACGTCAGAGGTGAGGACGTTCTTGAGCTGGTGGCTGAGGCAACGGAACAGGTGGCTGGGTTTGAGATCTCGAAGTGTTCGGGTTAGGAGAGGGCGGAGATCCTGGCGTACTTGGAGGGCTGGTAGAGATTGATGGGTCGAGTAATGTAGGGGGTGGTGGTGTGGGATGAGAGGTCTGCCATTTGCAGGAGCGCTTCATAGGGCAGCAGCGAGACGGTCTTGGAGTGTTTGGCACGCTGAGTCTTGATGCCTGCGGCAAAGAACGCCGCGTCGAGCTGGAAAAACCAGAGGGCGGGGTAGCGACATGGTGGGTTGTGGATCAGTCAGCAGTGTCGGCAGTAAACATCGGGGTTACCAGTGTGGTGATCGCGAGAGAGAGGGTAGGTGTGGATGGCTCGTTGAGTGAGAAGGATAGCATGGGTTTGGGAAGTGCCCAGTCGAGATATTTTAGGTGAAGCTAGCACCCCATGTTGTTACCACCACAATGAGTGCTAGAGGATGAAGGCTAGCGTCCCAGGTTGTTACCACCACAATGGACGTTAGAGATGAAAGCTAGCTTCCCAGGTTATTACCACCACAGTGAATGCTAGATCCTTTGTGAGGCATATCCCAGGTTGTTACCACCACAATGAATATGAGAGGGATAGGAATTGCAGAGATGTAACCTTTTTTTTTTGGTGAAAATAGAGCTATTCAACCATGATGTACGGACAAAAACGATTGCTTGAGAATTTTTTCTGAATGACTGTAACTGAATTTGTTTGAAAAATCCACTGGTCACCCGCACTGACCCAAAACTTTGCAGTTAAACCAAAAATTAATGTAGTTCCACTTAATTTGTCATTGGTAACTCAACACCGAACCAGAAACTGATGAATAATGATCAATGGAACAAAAACTTCGCAGAATGTGGTTTGAGTCAATGTGCTCAATGTTTGTGTCCCTCTCAGAGGGACAAAACTACAAAAAAACCAGTTTAGCCAACTCAAACAAATTCGCCGCCATAATTTTGATTATTTTGATGTGTCCCTTTTTTGGAGACACAAAACAGCTAGTTTTTCTTCCTGGTCACTAAAACGGTAAGCACTAATGTTTTTATTCATGTTTGACAAATGTCTAATCAATGTTGAAGGTTCAAGTGAATCAGTGAAGGATGCTTCAACTGGAAAAACGTCATTGAAATAGATTCAATCTAAATGAACGAGATTTAAAACAGGGCTTTCGGAAATGACTTCGATACCGAACAAAAACTACCTTTGTGTGAAATCTGAGTGAATGGTAACAAAGTTCAGAAACCTTTCAATCATCATCCAACTCAGCAGATTACTGAGCCTCGTATACAGTGATTTCTGTTCAGAGTTTAATCAAAAGGAGGGGGGAAGCATTTTTGCAACGTTTACTGATGACAAAAGTAGATGGTGTGAGCTGTGTTTTATAAAGCAGGGATCAGAAATATTTCCAAAATCAAAGAACGAAGAAACATGTCAGAAAAATAAAAAGGGCAAACACTAAAATGTCTGATAAGTGAAAAGGTGATGAGTTCACCATTACAGAAATGAAATTTTACCCGAGAGAAGAAGGTACAACATATGAACTTTCAACAGCTAACTTATCCTCACAACAAAATGGAGTGGGTGAGAGAAAAACCAAACACTGGTGGAAATGGCATGCTGCGTGCTACTTCAATCCAAACTAACAATAAGTTTAAAGAAGTTTGGGCAAAAGGTGTATTAGTTGACCAATTCTACAGATGAATATGTTCAGCCCAAGATAAAGTAGGGATTCTCATCGGCTACTCACTGGAGTTGAAAGCTATAGCATCCAGAAGGAAGAAAAGTTGTTGGAAGCAGAGATGTAAGATTTTCACCTAGATTTCCAAAAGAATATGAGACACGTTTAGAATTAAAAATGCCTGGAGATGAAGATAAACTGAAATAGAACTCTACATATCCCAAGTTAAAAACTAGGTAAAATGATATGCCCAGAAATGGCAACATAATGTTCCCCCACCAGAACTGAAATACAACGCAGATGATGATCAGGGCCTGGAGTTGTTTGCAACGGAATGTGATGCCAAAGATGGAAACAAAATGATGATGAAACGAACATTCTGAAACATCAGCAGGAACGTCACTGAGAAGAGTCCTGGACGCCCGATAATTATTCAGTTAGAGGGAGTGGAAAGACACAGAAAAAGTACAAATGATCCCTGCGACCAGACAGTAGAGATCGGTAGGAATTCAGAAGAAATTAGTGGACTGGCTGTCAATCAGCTAAACGACCCAATGACTCCAGAACAAGCGTTCGAATTGACGTGGAGACTAGTTGACTGCCCATAGGGAAAAACTGTGGTAGGCTCAAGGTGAGGTTTTCACAGAATTGAGAGCTGATGGCACTGTGGAAAGAAGGAAAGTAGGACTAGTTGCCAAAGGGTTTACCCAAATATCTGGAACCCATTACGATGAAACTCATGTCCTTGGCTAGACTCAGCTCAATTCAATTTTTAATAGCACTGGCCACTGAAATAAACCTAGAACTCGAAGTGATGTCTCAAGAAGTTCTTCAAGGAAGCAGAGCTGATCATTCTCCATTGCGACAATCAATGAGCGATGCTTCTTGCAAAGAACGCTGTGTACCAAACCCGGACAAAATATGACAATATACACCATTTCATCCATGAAGCTATCAACACAAACCAAATCAGCATCTGTCACCTGGACACAAATAATATGCCAGCAGACGTTTTAGCCAACCGCTACCGAATCCTAAACACACGGAGTGTGCTAATCGTTTTGGACTAGGTACATTCCTTTGAATCACTCCAGTGTTTTGAATTATTACGAGTATCTTTCAATGCTAACAGGTGTCTTACGTGTTGTGAATCGGTTTTGAAAAATAAAACGTATATAGTTAACTTTGACAACCTGTAGAAAATATATTAACAATCAAAAGAAGTGTGATGAAATATAAATAAAAGAAGATTATGCTTACAGAATGAGGGCAACTGTCATCACAAGCATGAATCTCAATGGTGAAGAGTAGAAATACACAACACTGGACAGCACAACAAGACGGCTTATAATATATAGCCATTCAAGCCAATCTCTATTCACATGGTTTTCTTCCTCAGGCTCTTCATCAACTGTAAAATAATGGACTCGATTATTTCAAGTTACATGATAAGGACTATAGCTGTGGACAATGTTAAAATACAAGCATGACAACAATAACGAACAACTGGCTTACAAAGAAATTTGTTTGTTGTATACCTACCAAGAGTAATTTCAGCCTTAGTGTTAAAGCATCATAATTTTGGAGAATTGAACCGTTCTTACACTGATTACATAAAATTAAATTACGGTGGTATTCATATGGGCTGAGTGGCTAAAAAAGGCTTTAAACACAACCAACGGCCCAACTGGCAATTCCAGTAAATTTCTGTTGTTGCTCATTTCAAAAGTCCTCCTCTTGGTACTATTGAAAACACGTCCACATTCTCTGGAAAAACTAATTTTGGGGGCAAACCATTTGAAGAAGCGTGGGTGGGGGGTCCTTACTATCCAAAGCCTGGGTTGTGATTGGTTTGAAGTCAGCAGTAGTCAGGCCCAACAAAGGGTTGACATCAGTAGTTGTTGCCTGCACCACACCCCACCCCAACCCCCAACACCTTCATATTTTTTTTATTTTTATGAGTATTACCTACTAATCACAAAATCTGACTGACTCAAGCTGTTTTCTTTCTCACATTCAGTGCGCTCCTAGTTAGGTCAACATCTAAGTATGTAGCTACTGAAACAAATCGAAAGAGCAAAAAATCGGAACTGTAACCCAGAATTGCAATGTACATTTTTTCAACTGGAAAAGTTTGAGCCAGATCTTAATTGAAAAAGATGCACAGAAAATGTCAACAAAAATATTGTATGATATAAGGAGTTTTGCCCGTTGTAAATATGGATGTCAAAACTGTGCTTTAATGATAGAGAAGAAACCTCCTTTTGGAGCATTATGTAACTGTTTTATTGCAACAAGGAATTTTAAAAGAAAGTTTAATTAAGTCATGTACCTACCTGCGTTTTGAGGGGGCGGTTCATTAGCTGGGGGAGGCGTTTCTGGCAGTTCTTCAGTATTTTCAGGTCTTACGTAGTATCTTCCATTTGACCTGAAACGGAAAAAGAATTAATTTGTAACAACCGGAGCAAAACCTAATCCCATCACCATGAGACCACACCGGGTTCAACTCGTTTCAGTGTCTTAATGTTTTTAAATTTAACAGCTGTGGGTTATTAGCCCACATGCTCCCAGTGTCTTGGTGAGGTTGCCACCTAGGCCTAGACACATGCAAGGTATTTCTTCAGGGCACCCTCCCTTACTTAGCCTTTAGGTAAAGACCCTACCCACAAGGCAGTGGACTCATCCGCCACTTCGGCCGTTTGATCCTCTAGATCTCATTCGCCCTCAGAGAGGTTGACAGTTTCATGGCTGGTTTTGGTCTGCCCCAGATGTTTTATTTCCCCAGTACCCTACCATACTTACCTACTCCTGTACCCACCAAAAACTCATTATTTCAATGGCTTAACATGTTTTAGGAAAAAACTCTCTGAAAATAATAGGAAGAAGGGGATAATAGTGGGAATGATTTTGAAGATCAGCATGGAATACAAAAATGGGTAGCTTTTATAGTATAAAACGCAGTGTACATGCTATTGTAAACTAGGTGAATTAAAAATTTTATAATTCACCAGAATAGTAGGTACATCCTATAGAATTGAGAATTCAGGAGAAAAGATTATTCAAGGGTATCCCACCAACTCCACCAATATTGCGAAGAATAACTACTATCATTATTTTAAACATACATCAAATGTAATGGATTAGAAGGCGGATTTAACATAAAATTTTATGTGTACTTACATTTGCATGTAATGCGCCATGTACTGCATGTAAGCTTGTTGTACCCATAATATGTGTCGATTCATGTTTTCTTGGGTGTAATAGTTGTATGCATAAGGTACACTGTTAACTGGACCAGGAAAAGGTGAAGGATATCTCCGCCTCACATCATGATTTCCACCATCATTAAATGTAGGATACTGGGAGGAATCTGGAAAAGGAAAAAACACCAAGAAACGTTACACGATCCATCACAACTATAATCGGGTAGTAACTATAGATAGATGAACTACTTTCTGAGTAACTGTTCATGATGCATTGGCAGCTTCTGAGGAGCCAAACCTAAAAATTGTCGTTATGAGCTGAAACTTGGACGGTAGGTGCTGGTTAAACCCTAAATAACAATCAATTCCACCGAAATTTGACAATAACTTTCGTCTGTGCATGCACAAACTAGAAATTCTTCACCTGCTCGTAACTACTCAAAATAATAGTTGCATTAAGCTGAAATTTTTAGGGCTGGGGTGGGAGTTATGCATTAGAATCTAATGGTCAGATGGTCCCATATTGTGGGGTAAGTGGAAAGTGGAAACCAAAGCTAACTCTTCAGCTGGTGCAGGACTGAAAGCCATCAGCATTTCCTATTAGTAGGAAAATAGGAACAGTAAGATATTTCAATAGAGTACAAATTAATATGGGCAAGTTGGACTTATTTTTCAATTCGTTCACAAATTTTCATTATTACTGTAAGGAGATTTGCTTATATAATTTCAGGGCCCAGACAAATTCACTGCACATTTGGTATTCATCATGCTACTCCCATTCTTTTACTGATCTGTCTTGAGTCCAAGAGCAGCCCTATCTTCATGCCACCTTGAGCAGGTTGAGTTTTTGCGCCTCCTCTTCCTAACTGAACTGACAGCTACAGATAGATGCTAGAGAAACATTGGCTACTCTTTGCCTTCAGTTTCCCGTATTGTGCCTTTACCGTCCCAGCACAACCCAGAAATACGGCGTACGAAAGTACCCGGGGAGCAAAATCTCCGAGTTTCACTCTCAACACCTCCATATCCCCACAACACTGAAACATTGATTCTGGAAGTTCAATAAGATCCCCTGTATGGGAATACAGAGCATACAGAATCAGTCGCGATTGCTGCAATGTAATAGTTGCTCAATGTCTATGTCAATCCCGATTTGTTCTTCTTTCATGTCAATCAGAGCTCAGCAGACGTTCACACCTGAACACCCACATGCAGCACGATTCCACGGTACCTAAGTGCTTAGAACCTTGAGGTGCAATAGTATGAATATAAACTTGTTGAAACTGGACATCTAAAGATTAGGTCTCGTTCTTTAGAGGAGTACCACAAGAAACATGTTCCATTCGAAGAAGAAGAATCAATATTAACCTTTTGGACCCGGCTCATAAACAGAAGGTCGGTCGTGCCTGGCCAGCACAACTTTCTGTAGAACAGACCCCCCCCCCAAGGCCATTTTTCACCTGTGGGCATGCTCCCACCTATCGTATTCTTTATTCACCCACAAATACGTACCCCAGGGATTCTAACCAAAATAGCTTTTTCCTCTGCTTCATGTATGTTCTCTTGAAGTTTTGTCACGCTTTACATCTTGATTTTATATTTCAATCAATAAGAAAAACATTATATTGTGATAAACTTGTTTTGAATGCAACGAATCGTACCTCACCTTACCTCGTACCCCACCGAACCTTACGAATCGTACCTTACCTTTACTAACATAACTACCTTTCATTGTAGAATAAGTATAATTTATTTGAGTTACTTGATATGCTCCTATTTATACCAACAACCAAAGATTTGTCAAATTTTCGATTCATTTATGAATTATTGAATGATCAGTCACAGCCAAAGTCATACCTACCTACTATGCATAGGTACTAGGTGCCTATTTAAGTCACAACACCTTATTGACGGCACAGAAACCGAGTACCTACTACTCATCTTCATACGTTTCAAATGAATCAGAGTCCACCATCAAAATTTTCTTCATCACTATATTTGTCAGAATGTCAAAACGTTCTTGGCTAGTACACACTTTTTTCTTATTACTAGCCATAAATTATCCACTACCTATGACGAAACAAACTTCCAATGGAGCAACAAGTTGCATGTACACTAAACTATGAATCACAACCACCAACACTGATAAGGCCATTGATGAGCCTATGCGATTGTCTGTGGGCTAAAAAGTGATACCAACGCTTATGAATGGATCATAATGAAACGAAGAAGGTGAAGACACGCACCGAGAGAGCGCATTATGATTCACTATGAGTGCTGGACGAAATACTCGTCGGGAGGTTTGAGGGACTGTCAAGCAGCGGACGAAGCTCTCGCCCAGAGGCCCTGAGTGCGGATTCGCTTGGACTATTATTTTGCCCAGAGGGTCCAAAGGGTTAATTGGTTGCTGAATCTGAAAGTCTCGGATCGATGACTTCAAGGTGAAGTTCCCTTCTTCCCTCCCAACAACAGGAACATGATTCATGTAACAAGGTATTTACTGAGTTTCAATATATAAGCCACCATGGGTGCCAAATGTGAGGAAACTGCCAAACTTTGGATACGAGATATAATTTCCGATTCCAATACAAATTAGACTGACAACAGGTTTTTCTTGTCAAAGATTCATCAATCATCACACATCACACCTGATTTTGGGTGAATTTAATTCATGACAGTGTTAATGAACAATGCTGAGTGAATCATGTGTTTAGATTATTGCTAGATTCATAAAATCATGTTGTATCATTGAGAGAACTGCATCTCATATGTTCTTTGGTTTGAATAAACCGTTTCACTGAGGGGAACGACTCAATAGGTAAACAAGTGAAAGGCACGTTAGACCAAAGAGCCTCATCAACTCTTGGTCTACCTTGTATTTCAGTTGTCTACTTATTGAGCCGTTCCTCAGTAACATGAACCAGTCTCATTATTATCTTTCTTTCCTCCTTCTGTTTGTCCCACAACGAAATTTCCCAAATATAATCCTTCCACGTCTACTACTTTAGTGTACTAACCTTACAATATAAATCCAATAGGTTTCAACTAAGTCACAAACGTGAGTTTGTCACACACGTAGAACTGTGGTTGAGTTTCCATCAGCTAACAAATCAGTTACCACCAGAACAAACCATCCACTCTAGCCAAAATGAATTACTAATGAGAACAAAAAATGGGGATTTATTCAAAATCGGAGAACGAGAATTCATTAAAAATGGGAATTTATTAAAAAATTGGAAAATGGGAATTTATTAAAAAATTAGAAAATGGGAATTTATTCAAAATGGAAGAATGTGAATTTATTCAAAAATGGGAGAAAAAAGGGAATTTATTCAAAATCAGATACACTGCAAATGGGAATTTATTCATAATCAGACACGCTGATAAGTAAAACACTACACTATTTTACATTGTAAGTAAAATCAGATACACTGTCTAAGGAGGTACTTACTACCAACTGTCCAGTCCCAATAACAATTACAAAAAAGTAACTTTCCCAGTAGAAAACGGAACTCAGAGTAGGTATGTTACCATAATTGTTTGCAGGTGGCCAGGGGTGATGGGGCACTGGCTCAGGTACACTAGTGTTTGCAGGTTTGGTAGTGGTTGTACTGGGCACACTTGAGACCAATGGATACTCTTTGGTTGAACAAACTAGATGGATTGTGTTATTTTCATGGCCATCATATGTTTTCAGAACATCAGAAAGAATAGCACCATCAGACAACAGCTTCCCAGAATAGATCAGCTTCTGACCATCCGGATGCTAAAACAAAAAAAGATACATGCATACGGAATAAATGGTTAGACAAATCAGGTTCATTTAAATACATTGTAATGCTAAATGAATTTGAATTATACGTATCAATGTGAGTTCTCACAAAGTGTCAATAATGAAGGGAAGTTGGTAAAAACAGGGAAAAGACGTCATATCCTTTGAGTGGAAGTAACGTGAGTGCTGGAGGCCAATGCATTCGACTGAGTTGAAGCACCTGACATATGTGCCACCAAGCAAGTGCTTGTAGTACAGATACTGGAGTGCCACTCCATGATTAGCAGCAGAAGTATATTCTGACTTGAATGAATATGTATGAGTTTTCAATACAAATGTGGCCATTCGTGGTACACTGAAGTTATAATTTTAGCGAGAAAAATACAATAAATAAAAAATAAACCGTTTCAAAGACAGGCTAGTTCGTGCAGCATCATGACAGCAGCTTGAACAAATGAAAATCATTTACGGGCTTTCTGCTTTCAGTTCACCTCACAAATTCTGATGAAATCGAAAACAAAGCTTCCCTAAAATAGTACAAAAGCGCAGGAATTGAGTGCACATCCGGTTACTCTTCACCACATAACTGGGAATCCACTCAGACAAGAATGCCACGTCCCTCTGAAAAATAGCAAACCTGCATCTAATGGTCATTAGTCATGATAAGCTCCTTCACAAGGAGCCCCAGTTCCAGCCCATGATGGTCAGCCTAATTGTGTGGAGATACAAGATAATAATTGTTGTACTGCTCATGGATCTCATTCTGCCAAACCTCGGTGTCCAATCTTCCAGTAAGTTGTAATGTAATGGACGTGTTATCCCCTACCTAGGGCCTGAGGGAGTCAGAACCCAGATGTATATCAGCTCCCACCCCAGTGTTCGGGATACCCCTACATTCACAGATTCATGAAGATTAGAAGGTAGAAATATTGCTACCACAACAAATTACATTTTTATTTTTCATTATTCTCACAAAATCTTGATTGATCCAGGAGTTTCTCTTTCTCTAATTTCACTAAATATCACTGTCATTTGAGTCGTCCAGTTATATTTAGCTTCCGAAGAGAGTTGAGGATTTGCAACTGTTAAAACGATTTCTGAAAACCTATTGTGCCCCATCCAACTTGCCCCACCAACCCCCTTGAAACTATCTCCCTTTGAAATACATGAGTTGACGCGGCACCTTAAGCGCACTAAACCATATGAGCTTGTGTAGGAAGTGTGTGCAATAAATCGGAAAGACAAAGGACTAAGTTATGTATCGTTAGCCCTAAATGCCATGTATTGTAATATAATTAGGTCAGAAGAACATTGTTAATAATATATATGTCTTGGAGCAATAATAAAATATGAATTAAAAAAACCACAGTCATGCAGCATGGCTATAAGAGCGAATTTTCGAAGAAATAACTGATTTTATGTAAAATGCGATGTTTGGGATATCCCATTCAAATATGGGCAATCTTAAACTTATTGGGTAATTATAGGTATTCAAGTATGACGCTATTCGGTTAATTCGGTATGCATCAAATATGGGCATACGTAACAAATTTTTTGTTCCATTTTTTGCCGAGTAACACCTCGGTTTGTAGATTTTCCAACGCTGAACACGATGGTGAAGTCAGAATTGCGATATCCCATTCCGTTATCAGATTAGAGCAGACGAACCAGGAAGAACATCTCAAGAAATAACCACGTTCCTTCATCTTCAAAGTGGTCCAGTTTGAGAACGGAATGAGATATCGCAATTCTGATTTCACCATCGTGTTCAGCGTACAAAAACCTTTAAAATGAGGTGTCACTTGTCAGACTGTTTCATTTTGGGAATTTATGGGTAATTTTCCCCCCCTAAAACTCCCCAAAACTCCCCCTTAGAGTGACCCGATTCTGCCCATCTACGAACTTAGCCTGTCGATTGCCAAGACAGATTTTTCGTGCAAATTTGAACTTTTTATCTCAATTCTTTCTAGAGTTATAGTCTGGAATGACACATACATATATAAATATATATATATATATAAATATATAAATATAATTATATATATATATATATATATATATATATATATATATATATATATATATATATATATATATATATATATATATATATATATATATATATATATATATATATATATATATATATATATATTTGTTTTCCCCTGGTATTGAACACTTTTTCTATACTTTCGCCGGCTAATGAACACTCGAAATGTGTTCATTATAGGTGTCCATTACAGCCGGTTTCTTGGCTGTATTGAACATTTTCGGTCACAAATATGTTCATTAACAGCCATAGAAGGGGCAACGTTTTCATGAAGTAAATCAAGTCGAGCAAGCTTCCAGGAGATCTCACTAGATGCCATGGAAGTAGTCCCAGGCCAGTATTTCAAGCAATCCTTCCACAACAGCCTTACCCCTCCCGACGCCTCGCCATCATCTCAATGTTAGAAAAATTAGGCGAACATACAAATCAATACAAGATGTTCTGTATCAACATAGAGGCGGTGGAGGGGGTAATTGAAGATACAAATATAAAAATCGGTGAAAAAAGGTATCACTATGTAACAATCACGCAGATTTCGATTTTCAAGCTTATTCTGTCAGGCGAGGAGGTAGGATTGGAGTGGGGGTAATAAGTAATGATTATCTCATTCTTACAGTAAAAAATCGGAGAAAAAAAGTATTATTATGTAAAAATCACGCGGATTTCGATTTTCAAGCTTATTCAGTCATGGGAGGAGGTAGGACTAGTAGTGGGGGTAATTATATGAATTATCTCATTCTTACAGTAAAAAATCGGGAAAAAAGGTATTACTATGTAAAAATCACGCAGATTTCGATTTTCAATATTATTCTGTCATGGGAGGAGGTAGGACTAGAGTGGGGGTAATTAGTTCTGATTATCTCATTCTTACAGTAAAAAATCAGAGAAAAAAAGTATCATTATGTAAAAATCACGCGGATATCAATTTTCAAGCTTATTCTGTTATGGGAGGTGGTAGGACTAGTAGTGGGGGTAATTATATGAATTATCTCATTCTTGCAGTAAAAAATCGGAAAAAAGGTATCCCTATGTAAAAATCACGCGGATTTCGATATTCAAGATTATTCTGTCATGGGAGGTGGTAGGACTAGAGTGGGGGTAATTAGTTATGATTATCTCATTCTTACAGTAAAAAATCGGAGAAAAAAAGTATCATTATGTAAAAATCACGCGGATCTCAATTTTCAAGCTTATTCTGTTATGGGAGGTGGTAGTACTAGTAGTGGGGGTAATTATATGAATTATCTCATTCTTGCAGTAAAAAATCGGAAAAAAGGTATCCCTATGTAAAAATCACGCGGATTTCGATATTCAAGATTATTCTGTCATGGGAGGTGGTAGGACTAGAGTGGGGGTAATTAGTTCTGATTATCTCATTCTTACAGTAAAAAATCGGAGAAAAAAAGTATCATTATGTAAAAATCACGCGGATCTCAATTTTCAAGCTTATTCTGTTATGGGAGGTGGTAGGACTAGTAGTGGGGGTAATTCCTGATTATAATGAATTATCTCATTCTTGCAGTAAAAAATCGGAAAAAAAGGTATCCCTATGTAAAAGTCACGCGGATCTCAATTTTCTATCTTATTCAGTCATGGGAGGAGGTATGACTAGAGTGGGGGTAATTAGTTATGATTATCTCATTCTTACAGTAAAAAATCGGAGAAAAAAGTATCATTATGTAAAAATCACGCGGATCTCAATTTTCAAGCTTATTCTGTTATGGGAGGTGGTAGTACTAGTAGTGGGGGTAATTAGATGAATTATCTCATTCTTCCAGTAAAAAATCGGAAAAAAAGGTATCATTATGTAAAAATCACGCGGATCTCAATTTTCTATCTTATTCAGTCATTGGAGGAGATATGACTAGAGTGGGGGTAATTAGTTATGATTATCTCATTCTTACAGTAAAAAATCGGAGAAAAGAGTATCATTATGTACAAATCACGCGGATCTCAATTTTCAAGCTTCTTCTGATATGGGAGGTGGTAGTACTAGTAGTGGGGGTAATTAGATGAATTATCTCATTCTTGCAGTAAAAAATTGGGGAAAAAGGTATCATTATGTTGAAATCACGCGGATTTCGATTTTCAAGCTTATTCTGTTATGGGACGTCGTAGGACTAGTAGTGGGGGTAATTATATGAATTATCTCATTCTTGCAGTAAAAAATCGGAAAAAAAGGTATCCCTATGTAAAAATCACGCGGATTTCGATATTCAAGATTATTCTGTCACGGGAGGAGGTAGGACTAGAGTGGGGGTAATTAGTTATGATTATTTCATTCTTACAGTAAAAAATCGGAGAAAAAAAGTATCATTATGTAAAAATCACGCGGATCTCAATTTTCAAGCTTATTCTGTTATGGGAGGTGGTAGGACTAGTAGTGGGGGTAATTAGATGAATTATCTCATTCTTGCAGTAAAAAATTGGGGAAAAAGGTATCATTATGTAGAAATCACGCGGATTTCGATTTTCAAGCTTATTCTGTTATGGGAGGTGGTAGGACTAGTAGTGGGGGTAATTAGATGAATTATCTCATTCTTGCAGTAAAAAAGTGGGGAAAAAGGTATCATTATGTAAAAATCACGCGGATCTCAATTTTCAAGCTTATTCTGTTATGGGAAGTGGTAGGACTATTAGTGGGGGTAATTATATGAATTATCTCATTCTTGCAGTAAAAAATCGGGGGAAAAGGTATCATTATGTAAAAATCACGCGGATTTCGATATTCAAGATTATTCTGTCATGGGAGGAGGTAGGACTAGAGTGGGGGTAATTAGTTATGATTATCTCATTCTTACAGTAAAAAATCGGAGAAAAAAAGTATCATTATGTAAAAATCACGCGGATCTCAATTTTCAAGCTTATTCTGTTATGGGAGGTGGTAGTACTAGTAGTGGGGGTAATTAGATGAATTATCTCATTCTTGCAGTAAAAAATTGGGGAAAAAGGTATCATTATGTAAAAATCACGCAGATTTCGATTTTCAAGATTATGCCGTCATGGGAGTAGGTAGGACTAGAGTGGGGGTAATTAGTTATGATTATCTCATTCTTACAGTAAAAAACCCTGCAAATCCCTGCACAACGGTTTATTATTTTGTATAGTATACCTACCCTTCCGTTACAGATCACAGCTCTATGTATAGATAACCCGTCTATATAATATGAGATGTACTATTCTTTTCATATTATGTAGATCGCAGACCCTCCGTAGGTTAGTACCTAACCCCGTACACGTTACTAGGTACCTACCTAAATCACGAGTTAAATGTTGCCAAAATAATTCTGCCGATGACAAACAGTACCTAACAAAAAGAAACACACATAATGAAGTTCTGAAAAGAAATTGTTGATGAGGAGTGAAAAAAGTTGCAAAAGTACCTACCAACAAACTCCAGCCCCTTCTACGTAGATGGTATAATGAACCGTTGTGTAATAATTTACCGTTGAGTAATGATTTACCGTAGTAATAATTTACCAATCAATATTACTTCAACGTTTGTTCAAGTTTCACTACCTACCAACAAACTCCAAAAGAGCCATCATTTTTCAAATGAAATAATATCACAGAACAACCAACTCGACTTCATACTCCGCCAATATAATCAGGTGATCCCTAGCAATGATTTCATCTCCGCCAAATTTCCTATTGTGGGCGCGTCTCTGGTTACGAGATTTGGTTTGAATTGTATAAAATTTCATTCACACTAGAGTCGAAAATGCCTGTCGGTGCAAACTTCGGGGCCTTACTGTGAACGAACGGCTGGACGTACGACGCTCCGGATGGTCTTAAAAAACTCGCAAGTTCAAGAACTATTTAAAACCGTAAAAATATTCACGTAAAAAAATGGTATAGGCGTTTTGAAAATTTCAACCCCTATTTTGAACCCCTTAGAGAAGACTAACAGTAACGTCGAGCTTCGAGGACCAACTAGACCCCGAACGGAACCTATAACCCGAATTTCATCAATTTTCTTTCATGGTAACTAAGAAAAGTGGCCCGTACGGCGTACGGCGGGCAGACAGAAATATTTTTATTGCAGTTTTGGATTCTACATACCTTGAAACGTAAACCATCAAATTTTGAGGGGGGGTAAGAATTTTTTTTTTCATGCTCGATTCCAATGGTTCATTATTTAAGGTATCATTATGTAAAAATCACGCGGATCTCAATTTTCTATCTTATTCAGTCATTGGAGGAGGTATGACTAGAGTGGGGGTAATTAGTTATGATTATCTCATTCTTACAGTAAAAAATCGGAGAAAAAAAGTATCATCATGAAAAATCACGCGGATTTCGATATTCAAGATTATTCTCTCATGGGAGGAGGTAGGACTAGAGTGGGGGTAATTAGTTATGATTATCTCATTCTTACAGTAAAAAATCGGAGAAAAAAGGTATCATTATGTAAAAATCACGCGGATCTCAATTTTTAGGCTTATTCTGTTATGGGAGGTGGTAGGTCTAGTAGTGGGGGTAATTAGTTATGATTAACTCATTCTTGCAGTAAAAAATCGGGGAAAAAGGTATCATCATGTAAAAATCACGCGGATTTCAATTTTCAAGCTTATTTTGTTATGGGACGTAGTAGGACTAGTAGTGGGGGTAATTATATGAATATTATCTCATTCTTGCAGTAAAAAATCGGGGAAAAAGGTCTCCCTATGTAAAAATCACGCGGATTTCGATTTTCCAGCTTATTCTATTGAGGGAGGTAGCAGGACTGGAGTGGGGGTAATTATATGAATCACCCTATTCCCACAGTAAAAAATCGGCGGAAAAGGGTATCATTATGTAACTGAGGAACGTACTACAAAGTGATAACTATCAGACTCGCTCTGGAAGGGTTTGAAGTTCGCGGAAAAATTGATATACATATTCAACAACCCCATTAATCAATATTACTTATCAGTATTCGTTGATCTGGTTTTCCACCACTGGAGTAGTGGAGTGGGACATTTCAGTTTTATATCACATCTCAACTTCTCGCACCAGCATTTATGTCGTCAATAGGTCCTGGTTTAAACATAAGTAGGTAGGTACCTACGAAATTGCCTATACGTAAGCTATTCGACCAGTTATGGAAAGTGCCTCTACTTCATGTTCCTCATCGTCAGTTGCCGGTTAAAATATTAGGTAAGTAAGTTTTTGTTGCAGATAAATATCCTTAGCCATAGCTACTTGATACCTACCTCAAAATGTAGATGTCAAAATTATGTAGGTATAGTTTGAGCCGTTGTCAACACTATAATCAATAATATAAGTAGTTATAGAAAAATGGGTAATAATTTAAAATTTCACCCCGTCACTCAAATGTGATTAGCTCAAATGAGATCAGAATTGAACTCATCACACAAATGTGATGAGCTCAAATGTGATCAGAATTGAGTTCATTCGCTTTGTTTCATCACGCTGATTAAATGTAATACCTACACTAGGCAAAATGATGGCACGGAATCGGCGGGGTGAATTTTTAAATTTTCACTGAAAATTTCCTACTGATAGATACTGCTACGCAGGATGGAGCGGGAAAGCAATGTAACGTCGGTTTCCGAAGGTCTAACGAGATCATTCAAAATTTATTGATTACAAGAAACCTTCTAGTTGTTATATTGATTTTATCAGATTTTTAGAAATAGTTTTTGGTTTAAAAAACAAAGTTTGCGCTAAATATCTGTACTTTTTGAAACTTGAGCAAACGTTGAAGTATTATTGATTGGTAAATTATTACACAATGGTAAATTATTACACAGCGGTAATTTATTACACAACGGTTCATTATACTATTCAAACGCAGAAGGGGCACCAACACAGGTAAATTATTACACAACGGTTTATTGTTTACCATATGCTTCACGAATTAACTACAAATAATTAATGATTGAATGATTGAATCCCGCGCATATTATGTAGGAAACTTCAATTCCGGAGCCGGCTCCAGTACTCGATTTAGGGCTTTCATGGGGGTAGCTCGAGGGTATTGACCAATGAAAAAAGCGATCTACGCAGAAGGGGCATTTAGCCAGGTAAATAATAAACCTTTGTGTAATAATTTGCATCGTTTTTATTGCACTCTCGGATTCTACATACCTTGAAACGTAAACCATAAAATTTTTGAGGGGTTTAAAAAAAAATTTGTCTTGCTCGATTCCAAAGGTTCATTTTGAATATAATAAACCAGAACGCCTCAAATCCCTACACACCGGTTTATTACTTTGTACAGAACACCATTCTGTTACAGATCACATTTCTCTGTATCACAGCTCTCACCCTTCTATTTATAATATATTTTGTACTATTCTATACATATTATGTAGATTGCAGACCCTCCGTACCTTAGTACCTAACCCTGTACTCGTTACAAGGTTCCTACGTAAATGAAGTGTTAAATGTTGCTAAAATAATATTCTGCCGATGACAAACAGTAGCGAAAATGGAAAAAAGAAAAATACAAGTAATGAAGTTGTGAAGGGAAATTTGGAGTGAACAAACATTCGGTCCTGGCTGGGCTCCGATCTCGGGACCCGCTGCTTGTGAGGTCGACCGCTAAACCACTGAGCTATATTATAGTCTAGCTATCAGCAAAACAGCGGAAAACGCTGAACCTGTTTACACAAAGGTTTATTATTTACCTGTAACCTGTATAGTTGGCCCTTCTGAGTGGATCACTGTTTTCTGTGGTCAATGCCTACCCTCCAGGAGAGCCCTAAATCGAGTACTAGAGTACCCCGAAATTAATGTTTCATACAAATGCGCGGGATTCAGTAATTCAATCATTAATTATTTGTAGTTATTCGTGAAGCATAAGGGTGTTTTCGCGAGTCATTGCATTTTCCAGTCGGCAACTGACCCAAAATTTACTAGCAACGTAATCCAACAAATTCACTCTTAAATTGTAGTTCTAATACCCTGGTACCTACTTACGAAGAGGTACCACATAATTCGTATAATTGACCCAGATAACCAGGTCATTAATCTTATGACCTGACAGAGGAATGATTTCAACACAGAGGAATGATAATGTCATAGAATTTTTATTGAACGTTTGAATTAAAGTAATTAAAATAATTCATTTCATTAATTTAACGTTCTTACTTAAGCGCTTCTTGATATACTGATCTCGCTCCTTTTTAGCCAATTTTCAAAGAAAATGAAGCTATTGCAATAAGTCCAAAATTTTCAGAATGAGTTCCTGAAATTTTGTTGATCGACAAATCCGTTTCAGAGCATCCTGAATTCATCCCTAGATTTTAATAAACATTTATGTGTATTATGTACATATTAAATGTATTTATATAGGAATATATTTATTTATGCGTAACGCCAGAGATATCTGACCTTGGGTACACGAATAAAATTCCAAATTTCGCCAAAAGGTTCGTATTGCCAAGCAAAAGGATGCATTTGAAGATGAGCAGTTTAAAAAATGCTAAGCGGATCAAAAATCGGTAAAACAGATAAAATCACGATCAACTGTATAAAATAATTGAAAGTGGTATTGAAGGGTGAGCAAAGACAGAAAAATACTACTTCAGTGGTTTACATACAGTAGAAGGGGTCAAATTTGGATTTTTGGGGGGTCAAAATTGATATTAAAGGCTAAAATCAATACCCCTATTAATTCACCTTACGTTGTTTGGGATCGTGATTCACTACAGAAAGAGGGACTGTTTCGGTTTTAAAAATATGTTTCTAAAATAAGAGTGGGTCAAACTTATGGCTCAAGTCAGCAAAATATCGCTGAGATCAAGTAAAAATTATATAATTTTACATAAGTGTTATGGCTTCTCGTTATACCATCTTTTTACACAGTAGCACGAATATTTCTTTAAAAATTCGCTCTTATAGCCATGCTGATGATTGGAAATAAATGCTCAGTTTTTCCCTGAAAATTGGGTCGTTTTTCTTTGGCTTCGTACCTCCTTCATTCTCGTTCTCGCTTCTCTCTCAGCACTGCCTCTCGACTCTTATTATTGGCTTGTAAGAAGGAGCATGACTACATTTTGATAAATTTAGTGATAAAGTCCCCCGCTTCTCCATAAGAAAAGTATACCTACAGAAAGCAAAAGCGCATAGGTATGTAACTTACAAAAATGCCTATTTTACTAAATAAATATACCTTATCCTTCCAGCACAGGAATGAAAGACTTATTCTGTTATGGGAGGCGGTAGGACTAGAGGTAATTATGTATGAATTTTATTATTTTAGAGTAAAAAACCGGGGGAAAAAGGTATCAAGTTTAATCATTTGTGGGAGGTGGTTGGATTAGAGTGGGGGTAATTATAATATGAACTATCTCATTCGTACAGTAAAAACGTCTGCCAATTCGAGTAGGCAGTATAGCTTCCTCACACGAACGTTCTTATATCCTCATCCAGAATTAAATACTACATTAGTTAGCTTACTGTTACTATTATAAGTTCTTGAAAATCGTTTTCTTCATTGAAAGAGACAATAAGGGTATTCATAGTCCTCACTTTATTTAAAGTAAATGCTTAAGTGAACAAAAAGGAAGCATCTTCCACTTGGGCTATTCATAGTCAGTGATAAAGGAAAGGCTTAAGTCGTCCTTTAGTATTTACTTTATTCCTATTTCATAGACAATAAGTAAAGAAAAATTTTTACTTGCTGGCCTAAATAAGTAGAAAAAAATGAGGTACGTCGAAAGGTACCTTAAGCATTTCCTTATTGATCGTTTGCACTGTTCTCTTTTCATTTACGTCATCTTTTCAGTGTCATCGTTCTCGGCATTCTTGTTTCTTTTCCCAAGTTTTTTTTTCTTTTTTTTTATACGATGGATTACGAAATTTTGTTTGACTTCGATGAGTGGGATGACGAGATCGATGTAACGAAGAGCATGCGGGTGATGCATACCGGCTTCATTTTCGGTTTAAAAAATTCGTTCTTCGCACACATGCTCCATTTGGGCCCTAGTTGTGTCCCAAAACTTTGCAACCCGATCGGAATACACCCAAGGGTGTTATGAGCGAAAATGTGTATGAAAATAGGTATTTTTTGTGTTATAGTAACATGAGCTTTTCAGTATCGGTTTCCATGTTTTTGTGGGACGAGAAGACGAATATGAAGTCGATTTTGACCGAGGAGTGGAAAATTGAGGTTCTACCAAAGGTTCTGCTCCCAAAATCGATTTTTTATGAACCAGAAACCTGGGAAACTTTCTCAAATCACCATCAGTTTGTATAACAACACTAGAAAAAGTGTCAACAGGTGAATCAAGGCAATTAAATGGCACTTTCAATGATCAAAGATAATTTGAAAAAACAATTTGTTTTTTGGGGGCCAAAATTGGTGGAAACAATCAGAAATAGCTATTTCAATTATTTCACATTAAAGAAACAATAAATGAACAGCCAAAATTTCGGTGTATCCAGTAGAATAATAAATCCATGTGACAAGGACTTGGTTTATCAATTTCCTTTGCATTTTGTAAATGTTCACTCTTCGAAGTAATCCTAACGTGAGCAGGGAGTTTGCCATCGATTTTGATAGTTCCTTAAAAATTGTTCCAAAAGTTTCCAATTTGTGCATTATTGACCAACTTTATGACTTCAACTACTAATAAGATTCTGCCTAACCAAAAGTAGGATAAAACCCAATTATTTCCTTTTTTGAAGACCAGTTGGTAGTTGATTCCACTGAAAAGGCAAACCAAGGAACTACAGTAAGAACGTAATTTATATTTAAATAAGTAAACAAAGTTAAAGGGGGAGTAAAAACAAAAGGGAAGAAGGAGGGAATAGAAGGGAGGAGTAATACAGAAGGGAAAGGGGGTAAACACACGTCAATACACCTAAACGCGAGCGCCAAGTGTATAGGTAATAGAAAAGTTTTCAAAATAAAACAAAGGTTGCTTGCTCCACTGTTTACTTGTCCTGACACAGGGAGGATGCTGGACAACGGCGGTCACAACAACGGAAAACCAACAGAACGGCACGGCTAATAGCCGAGGACATATAACTAAACAAACACACACACCCTGCCAGAACTGCCAACTTACGCTCAAACCAGAGAGTTGGGAAAAATTTTGACTTGAATAAAGATTTTTCTTAATTTTATAAAGCAAAAGAAAAAATTTGACTTAAGTAAATATTTATCTTTACTTCGGGGAGTAATGTCTATGAAAGCGAAATCAGATAAAGCATTTCCTTAAGAAATTATTTTACTTTCAGAAGTAAATTGACGATAATCACTCTTCAATTGAAATTCTTTGGTTGTGTGCGACTGTAATTTACTGGTCAGCCTTCGGCTTGATTATAATAAATATAAGCAAGAAAAATACCTTCCTCCCTGTTACATGCTGTAGCATCTCACCGCTGTTGAAAAATGTCGCACAAGCAGCAATGAGGAGTAACCATGACTAATGTTTATATATTTTTTTATATGAAAGTAGATTCCATTCTACGAATTTTGGGACCAACCACAATCTCTACGACGAACAGATTTTCTTACACCACATGATTTTCCACCACCCTTTTTCTCCCAGAACCCATGCCTTCTCATTTTTACCCAACAGTCCCACAAATGCTTCACATCAAAAAATTTCAGCTTTGCAAGATGAACAAGAAACGTGGATCTTCAGTTTGATGCTTTCAATGTGTTTGACTGATATGCAATCCCGCTTATCGTTTTTGTCTGAAAAGTTTTTTAATGGGCACAATAGGAAGATAATGAACCAAAACAGGGTGGACTAGAGTGGGGGTAATTATATGAATTGTTTCATTTTTACAGTACAAAATACGTGAAAAAAGGAATCACTTTGTAAAAATCTCCCAAAATTCTATATTCTAATTCGCAGAATTCTATAACAGTGGGTAATGATATGACTTATCGTATTCTAACAGTATAGGTCCGGAAAAAAAGGTTTCATTGTATAACAATCACGCGGATTTCAATTTTCAGGCTTACTAGGTTACGGGTGGTGACTTGATAGGAGCGGGTAATTATATGAATTATCGTATTCTAACAGTTAAAGTCCGGGAAAAAGGTTTCATTGCATAACAATTATTACGCGGATTTCAATTTTCAGGCTTACTAGGTTACGGGTGGTGACTTGATAAGAGCGGGGTAATTATATGAATTATCGTATTCTAACAGTATAAGTCCGGGAAAAAGGTTTCATTGCATAACAATTATTACGCGGATTTCAATTTCCAGGCTTAAGTTGAGTTACGCGGGGAGTTGAGAAGAGTGGGGTAGGTACCTATTGACGTTTAAAAATAACTAATAGGCTCGGAAGGGGTGTTTCATATGGCGGAAAAAACATGTATGACAATTTCGTAAACACACACACGCTCTCGCGCACACACACGCACACACCCCTATAGTTTTTTTCACAGATTTGGATTCAGGAAGGTCTGAAACGTATTTAAATGTTGTTCTTTTTCATTCTCAGCTGAGTGTTGTCTTCTGACCAGATGAAATACATAAGGACGTCTGTTACTGCTGAGGGACGAACTAAAAATCACTATAGACTCGCTGCGGAAGGGTTTTAAACTTGCGGAAAAATTGTTATAAATATTCAACAAACCAAATAATCAATATTACTACTCAATATTACTAACCAACATTTGCTGATCTTGTTTTCCACAATTGAAGCGGTGGAGTGAGAAATTTCAGTTTTATATCACATTTCAGCGTTTCGCACCAGCATTTACCTCATCATCAGGCGCTGGTTAAACGTAAGTAGGTACCTACCTACCAAATGTTCTATACATAGGGCATCTATTCGACCAGTTATGGAAAGTGCCTCTACTTCATGTACTTCATCGTCAGTTGCCGATTT